>PVIY010047134.1:0-18039 GCA_004026745.1 Myrmecophaga tridactyla
TTGCCCCGTCATCCTCTTGAATTACCAGAAAAGAATTTCCAGCTCAACCAAGATAAAATGAATTTTTCCACACCGAGAAACATCCAGGGTCTGTTTGCTCCGCTAAAATTACAGATGGAATTCAAAGCCGGGCAGCAGGCTCAGCGGCTTTCATTTTTTCTGAGCTCAAATTTTTCACTGGATATTTTGAGGGGTAATGATGAGACTATTGGATTTGAAGATCTTCTTAATGACCGATCACAAAGTGAAGTAATGGGAGAACCACACTTGACGGTAGAATATCAACTTGGTTTACTGTAATGCAGTTGTGCTGTTACAGAAAATAGTGACTGCATCTTGTTTGTAGTTGTCTTTCTACTACAATTTGATGTACACAACCATAAAAGTATAGTGACACATAAGAATTTTTGCCTAAATATTAGCAGTGATCATTTCAAATTATTTGGTTGTTTGGTTTATGGCTATGAGACAGTTGAAAACACTAAAGGAAGATGATTTACAGCTAGTTTATATTAAAACAGTGGCCTTCCAAAATCTTTAAAAAAATCATTGCAAATGAATATTATAAATCTCCCTGCAGGTTTTGAGTAAACCCATTTTCTAAGTATTCTATAAATTTAATATTGAATAGTCATTATCAATATTCGAAAGTGCAGCCTGAATTCATAGTAGCATGTTTCAGAATAAATATTTGTAATTGATTTCACTGGCAACTTCAAATTAAGAACAAAATAAGATGTCTGTACTTCATTTCAGTATTATCCATCAATACTCATGAGAACATTTGTTATATTGATACTGTTTTAAATTACAACCATTTTTTTTATTCTTTTAAGTTCAAGATTATAAGTTCAGAGATTTTGATTTTCTTCTTGTCTTTAAGGTGAAAAACATAAAGTTACCAACAGAACTATATTAAACTGTGGTTCTTATAGATTTCATATATATTAATATATATTTAATATGTAACCAAGTAGTGCTGTTAATAAAAAAAAAAGTAAAGCAAAAAACAACAACAACAACAGGAGATGCCTGATAGACCGGGGAAAAATTGAACTAGTTAAGAGACCAAAGTTTCTTATGTGAACAAGTACAGGCACCAAAATAAATGAGACTATTATGTAGATACAATATTCAGTTCAGAGAATGGAATATTGAAAAGAGAAATTCAGATGTGTGATTGTTTAGTATGATGACAAGTTCAAAAGTATAGTCACAAGAAAGATGGGGTTGCAAATTTTGGGGATTGTGAGGCAATAGAAAGTCTAGGTGATTGAAAGTGTTAGCTCATAGATTTTTGGTCTATTCTTATATAATTATAGCACTTGGGTAGCATCAGAGTAAGAGAATTAAGGTTTAAAATTTTTCTTCAATGAGAGATGTGACCGGAAGTAAATAAATGGTCATGCTAAGACGTAGAAGTCACTATAGTCAGTAAAAATAAAATAAAATGGAACTTTCACCACATGAATGGAAAGGCAAGACCTAGGAGCAATGCAGGAGAATAGTGGCTGCAACATATATGTGCAATTGGATATTTTTCTTTTATATATTTCAATTTTTATTGGATCATAATTGGCAGTCAGAAAAATAAAAATATCATAAATAAACAGCTGCATAGATTTCACAACTGAATATATCTGTGGAACCAACACACAGATTAACAAACAGAATATTAAAAATGCCACAGAAGCCCTCTTGTGCTCTTTTCCAGTCATCATATCTCCCAATAGGAGTCACTAGCCTGATGGTTGGATGGTGACAGCCTTGGGATTTTATACATTTTGAAGTTTGGTAGACCTTTTAACTTCTTCTCAAAATTTCTTTGAGTTTCTCATAGATTACTCAAGTTTGAAAGAAATGTGAAAATAAGAAATTTTCAGCTTATCAAATATTTTGTTTTATAGTTATCAAGGTATGTTATATAATTCAGTCCATTAATCAAAGCAATATATCATGTACTTAAATGAAAAAATGACAATAAACTACCAAGCATGACTTCTGGACATCTCACCTTCAAGAAGCATTCACAAATCTCATTACAAGTATAGCCAAAAATAACCAACATTTCCCTCATCACTTTAAAATTTTTCAGCTTGAAAGCTTTATAAGTGTTTTTATTATTTGCAGCTCCCTCATGCTAATGGTGCTAAACATCCTCTCACATTTCTTTATATGTGTCTTGACTGTTGTGCAACTTATCTCTGACCTACACATCATTTGAAGAGCTTTCCCAGAGTGTCATTTGATAATTCAACAGTAATGGAATATGAACACTAGTGGCACAATGTCTGGAGACAGGCAGAGTGACTTACTCTAATGGATTAAACCATTTCTTTAAAAAACCGGTTAACTTTGGTCATGTAGGCTCTGAGTCTTTGGAATGTACCTCCACCCCCGACACATACATATCAAACACACATACAACATACTTTTAAAAATGCATATATAATCTCAAACTAAATACGCACAATATTTAGCTAATGTTATTACATTAACTAATGTTATTACATTAGTTTTAGGGTGGATATTTGAAATATTATGGTCAAAAGAAATAGGATAAAAAAAACCTGAGACTTTAAGAGTCAGGTTACATCTATTGTGATCACTTCTGTGGGTGAACGTTTTAGAAAATGACCAAAACAATGAAAAGAACAGCATCATATCATTTTTTTCTATTTTTAATGAGATGTCCTCACACACATACAGTCCATCCAAAATATACAATTAATGACTCATAATATCATCACATAGTTGGGTATTCATCACCATGATAATTTCCATCATTTCAGAAAAAGAAATAAAAAGAAAATGAAAAATCTCATGCATCCCAAACCCCTTACCCCTCCCTCTCATTGACTATTAGTATTTCAATCTACCCAATTTTTATCTCTTATCATTTATTTATGTTTTTATTGCCCATATTATAGTCAGAAGAAATGGTTTTTAAGAGTCAGATCACATCTATCCTAACAACTTCTGTGAGTCAACATTTTGGAAAGATAACCAGAATATTGAAAACTCTAAGGGGATAACCAGAATAGTGAAAACTCTTATCCTTTTTACCTTTAAAAAATAAATGGGAGATTTAGTAACTCTTTCCAAATATTTGAAGGACCATTGAATAGAAAAGAGATTAGACTTACTTGTGAGGGTATCAAACCTAAGACTAGAACTAATGGGTAGAAGTTGAAAGTTAAAGTCAATAAAACATTAAATTTTCTCACATTGTTTAACAACAGTGAACTCCCTTTTGAGGTAAGGAAATTCTTTGTGAATGAAAGTGTACAGGGAGGTTTGCCTTTTTGCTACAATGCTTCTTATTAGAGGGATTCACTAAAATCCTAGGATATTGTAATAAACAACTATATATGACAGTGCAATGAAAAAGTACTGCATGCCCACGCAGACACATATATTTAAATTCAACATTAGATCTCATTGCATTTCATTAATAAAGAGAAAAAAATCTGCTCTTTTGACCATGTTGAAGGTTCTAAATATTATGTTTAAGAAGAATGTTTAATAAGAGTTTCTATACCTTTACAAACTGTGTTAACTAAGCAAAGAGTAGAAGGTAGCTGAGATGCTTCTTTACTAAAAGATAATCTTATTGGTATGAGTAACAGCCTACTAATATTTTTATCAAAACATCATAGAATTGAAACCTAATGTCATGTTTATCCAATCCAATATCCAGAGCTTTACTGTTATTATTTAAAAGTAGGCTATGAAGTTTGTAGATTCTGGAATTATTTAAGCCTTTTACAAATTTGAATCTTTTCAATATATCAAGACTGTTAAAAATGTTTGCAGTCTGGTTTTTGTGCAGTTCATCAGGACACGTTTTGCTATAACATAGAACTTTGTTACCTTTTGTAAGAAACTGAGTATAAAACACAGAACAAATGTTTCTTTTTTTTAAACTTTTTTATTGTGTAGTATAACATATATACAAAGCAAAGAAATAAAAAAGTAATAGTTTTCAAAACACTCTTCAACAAGTAGTTACAGGACAGATTCCAGAGTTTGTCATGGGCTACCATATGATCCTTTCAGATTTTCCCTTCTAGCTGTTCCTGAACATAGGGGGCTAAAAGGCTTAAATATTTTTTTAATCACCAAAATCAACTTTTCACTCTCTTTTTTGTGAAAAATAACATATACAAAAAGGTATAAATTTCAAAGCACAGCAACACAATTAGTTGTAGAATATATTTCAGAGTTTAACATGGGTTACAATACCACAATTTTAGGTTTTTACTTTTAGCTGCTCTAAAATACTAGAGACTAAAAGAGCTATCAATTTATGATTCAGCATTCATATTAATTTGTCAAATCCTATCTTCACTGTATAACTCCATCATCACCTTTGATCTTTCCATCCCTCTCTTTAGGGATGTTTCAGCTATGGCATTCTAAATTTTTCATATTGGAAAGGTCTGTCACTAATAAGGGGTAGAAAGATGGAATTATCTGGTTTCTGGAGAGGATATGGCCTCTAGGTTTCAGGATTTATCTGGACCAGGGACGTATCTGGAGGTTGTAGGTTTCTGGAAAGTTACTCTAGTGCCTGGAACCCTTGTGGAATCTTATATATTGCCCTAAGTGTTCTTTACGATTGGCTGGAATGGTACTGGTTGAAAGTTGGCAGGCTATGATAGGTAGCAAAGACTAACTGAAGCTTGCATAAGAGCAACTTCCAGAGTAGCCTCTCGACTCTGTTTGAACTCTCTGCCACTGATACTTTATCAGTTACACTTCCTTTCTCCCTTTTGTTCAGGGTGGAATTGTTGATCCCACGGTGCCAGGTCTGCATTCATCCCTGGGAGTCATCTCCCATGTTGCCAGGGAGACTTTCTCCCCTGGATGTCATGTCCCACATAGTGGGGAGTGAAATGATTTCACTTGCAGAGTTGGGCTTAGAGAGAATGAGACCACATCTGAGCAAAAAAAGAGGTCCTCCAGAGGTAACACTTAGGCATGCCTATAGATAGTCTAAGCTTCTCAGCTACCTACATAAGCTTCACAAGAGTAAGCCCCATGATCAAGGGCATGGCCTATTGATTTGGGTGTCCCTAAAGTTTGACACAGTACCAGGGGATTCCCTGATGATAAGGTTTAATAGGTCCACATTCTTTCTCCCATCACTCAAAACTTTGCCCATATTTTTTGATTATCGGCTTAATATATTCTAGGATGTATCCAGGCATTACAATGATTATTTGTACAGGTTTTTAGGACCTCTGTCTTATTCTGGGCTCCCTGTGTCTCAATTGTTCAAAGGAGCTATACAGATAGGTTGAATTAGATTACACACTACAGAAAATTTCTGTTCCAGACCAAATAAAACTTTCTTCCATTGGTCTCAAAGAGTATGTGTGGTTCTAAAATATAGACACTGTATTCCTTACCCCTATGTTCCGAATTACTTTCACCCCAACCTGTTCAGCTCCATTCTTATCTCTAAATATCAGGTTATACATATAAAACAGACTCTCAAAATTCAGAAATGATAATTACCACTCCAGACTTAGTGTGTCTGCTCTAAAAGCTTACAATCTAGGCCTCTTTTCTTATAAACATCTTTTAAAGGTGACCATAATATTCTTGTTCTTCTGTTTCTGGCTCATTTTGTCTCACCAAATGTCCCACATATTCATTCACATCACTGCATGCCTCACGACTTTGTTCCTTTTTGTAGCAGCACAGCCTTCCTTCATAAGTATACACCATCATTTGCCAATCTACTTCTCAGTGTATCCTTCAGCCACCTGCATTCATTAGGCATCACGTATAGGGCCCAAAGTCCATAGTCCATCAACAGTCTCAATTTTAGATAATCTCATTGTTCCCAAGAAAAAGAAAACCAATAAAAACACCCTCACCAAATAGGAAATCTAAACCTCCTCTTAGCTCTTGTCCCTCCCCCCATTATTTAGCTCTGCTGTTGCTGTGGTAGTGCTGATGGTTTCCTTGTGAACATAGCTCATAGCATGCAGTAGCAGTTTCCCCCTGTACCCTCGACTTAAAGACTCTTTGTACAAGAATCATATCTTTGAAGTAATTGTAGAGAGAACTAATTCATATTTCTAATGTAAATTAGTGGGACACGAGGTCTATACAATCTGTTTCAATCTTGTTCATCATCAATATGGTAACGTTGCTTATAGACCCTCTAGGGAACCACCTTCACTCATATCTGTTCCCTTACATTGGAGTTCAACCTCATTAGCTAACAGTTCACCCATCTCTAGCTTCTATGTATCTCTAAGTCCCCTACATTCTGTACTATAAGACCCTGATTATACCATTATGCTGGTCATAAAAGTGGAATCATTCAGTATCTATCCTTTTGTCTATGGCTATTTTCACTTAGAATTATGTTCTCAAGGCTCACCCATCTTGCCATGTGCTTCAAGATGTCGTTTTGTCTTATTGTTGCATAATATTCCATCATATGTATATACCACATTTTGTTGATCCACTCGTCTGTTGATGGACATTTGGTTTGTTTCCATCTTCTGGCAATTGTGAATAATCCTGCTATTAACATCAATGTGCAAATGTCAGTTTGTGTCATTGCTTTCAGATCTCCTGGGTATATACCAAGTAGTGCAACCACCGGATCATAAGGCAACTTATTTAGTTTCCTAAGAAACCACCAAACAGTCTTCCATAGTGGCTGCACTATTATACATTACCACCAGCAGTGCATAAGTGTCCCAATTTATCCACCTTTCCAACATTTATAGTTTCCTGTTTGTTTAATAGCAGCCATTCTTATAGGTATGAGGTGATATCGCATTGTAGTATTGATCTGAATTTCCCTTATAGCCAATGAAAATGAACATCTCTTCATGTGCTTTTGAGCCATCTGTATTTGCTTTTCAAAAAAATGCCTATTCATATCTTTAACCCATTTTATAATTTGGACATTTGTCCTTTTGTTGCTGAGTTGTGTGATTTCTTTGTATATACAGGAAAGCAAACCTTTGCCTGATATGTGATTTCCAAATATTTTCTCCTCTTGAGTTGGCTGCCTCTTCACCTTTTTGGCAAAGTCTTTTGAGGTGCAAAAGTATTTGATTTTGAGGAGTTTCCATTCATCTATTTTTCTTTTGTTGCTTGTGCATTGGGTGTAAAGTTTAGGAAACTACTCCCATTACCAGGTCTTGAAGAAGTTTCCCTACATTGTCTTCTGGAAGCTTTATGACACTAGTTCTTATACTCAGGTGTTTGGTCCACTTTGAGTTAAATTTTGTGTAGGGTGTAAGATAGGGGTCCTCTTTCATTCTTTTGCCTATTGATATCCAGTTCTTCCATACCCAATTATTGAAAAGTCTATTTCGTCCCAATTCAGAGAATTTGAGGGCCTTGTCAAAAATCAGCTGACCATAGATTTTGTGGTCTATTTCTGCAGTTTTGATTTGATTCCACTGGTCAATGCTTCTGTCTTTGTGCCGGTACCATGCTGTTTTGACCACTGTGGCTTTATAATAGGTTTTAAAGTCAGGGAGTGTTATTTCTTCCACTTCGTTTTTCTTTTCTAGGATACTTTTAGATATGCAGGGTCTCTTTCCCTTCTAGATGAATTTGGTAATTAATTTTTCCAAATCTTCAAAGCATATTGTCGGAATTTTGATTTGGTACTGTGTTGAATCTGTAGATCAAGTTGGGGAGAATTGACATCTTAACTATCTTTTGCCTTCCTATCCATCATCAGGGAATATCTTTCCATCTATTTAGATCTCCTTTGATTTCTTTTAGCAATGTGATGTTGTTTTGTGCATACACATCTTTTACAACCCTAGTTAAGTTCATTCCTAAGTACATGAATCTTTTAGTTGCTTTTTCGAATGGAATTGTTTCCTTAACTGTCTCCTCAGCTAGGCCATTGCTTGTGTATAGAAACGTTACTGATTTTTGTGTATTAATTTTATATCCCGCCACCTTGCTGAATGTATTTATTAGCTCAAGCAACTTTGCTGTAGATTTCTCAAGATCTTCCAAGTATAGTATAATATCATCTGAAAATAATGAGTTTTACTTCTTCCTTTCCAATTTGGATCTCTTTTATTTCTTTGTCTTACCTGATTGTTCTAGGTAGGACTCTAGCACAATGTTGAATAATAGTGGTGACAGTGGGCATCCTTGTCTTGTTCCTGATCTTAGGGAGAAAGCGTTCAGTCTCTCTCCATCGAGTACGATGCTGGCCATTGGTTTTTCATATATTTTCTTTATCATATTGAGGTAGTTACCTTTGATTCCCATCTTTTGGAGTGTTTTTTTTAATATCAGAAATGAATGTTGAATTTTGTCAAATGTTTTTTCAACATCAGTTGGGATGATCATGTGATTTTTTTCCCTTTCAATTTGTTAATGTGCTCTATTACATTAGTTGATTTTCTTGTGTTGAACCATCCTTACATTCCTGGTGTAAACCCTGCTTGGTCATGGTGTATAATTCTTTTAACATGTTGTTGGATTCAATTTGCTAATATTTTATTGAGAATTTTTGCATCTATGTTCATTAGGGAGATTGGCCTGTTGTTTTCCTTTCTTATAGCATCTTTACCCGGTTTTGGTATTAAAATGATATTAGTTTTATAAAATGAGTTAGGCAGAGTTCCTTCTCCCTCAGGTTTTTGGAAAAGTTTGAGCAGGATTGGTGTTAGTTCTTTTTGGAATGTTTGAAATTCCCTTGTGAAGCCAGCTGGCCTTGAGTTTTTCTTTGTAGGAATATATATATATAATTTAATTTTTATTTTTGCATGGGCAGACACCAGGAATCGGACCCAGTCTTTGGCATGGCAGGCAAGAACTCTGCCTGCCGAGCCACCATAGCCTGCCCTTTGTTTTTTTCGTTTTTTAGTAAGAACATTTTTGATGACTGATTGAATTTCTTTACTTTTGATTGGTTTGTTGAGATCCTCTATTTCTTCCTGAGTCAGTGTAGCTTGTTTGTGTGTCTCCAGGAATTTGTCCATTTCATCTAAGTTGTCTAGTTGGTTGGCATTTAGTTGTTCATGGCATCCTTTTAATGATTTCTTTTATTTCTTTGGGGTCTGTGATAATGCACTCCTTCTCATTCCTGATTTTGTTTATTTGCATCCCCTCTCTTTTTTTCTCTGTCAGTACTGCTAATGGTCCATCAATTTTACTGAGTTTCTCAAAGAACAAAATTTTGGTTTTATTGATTCTTTCTATTGTTCCTTTGGTCTCCCTTTCATTTATCTCTGCACTAATCTTTGTTATTTCTCTTCTTCTATTTGCTTTTGGGGTTACTGAGATCCAACTTCATCCCATTGTGATCAGAGAAAGTGTTTTGAATAATTTCAATGTTTTAAAATTCATAAAAACCTGTTTTGTGCCCCAACATATGATCTATCCTGGAGAATGTTCCATGAGCACTAGAGAAGAATGTATATCCTTGTGTTTTGGGATGCAATGACCTATATAGATCTAATTCATTTATCAAGTTATTTAACTTCTCTATTTCCTGTTGATCTTCTGTCTGGTTGTTCTATCTATAGAGAAGAGTAGAAGAGTGGTGTATTGAAGTCTCCTACTGTTGTTGTTGAAACTTCTATCACTCCCTTCAGTTTTTCTAATGTCTGTCTCATGTACTTTGGAGCTCCTAAATTGGGAGCATAAACCTTTATGATTGTTATATGTCCTTGGTGAATTGACCTTTTAATTAGTATATAGTGTCCTTCCTTTTCTCTTATGATGCCTTTACATTTAAAGCCTATTTTGTCCGATATTAGTATAGCTACTCTTGCTGTCTTTTGGTTACAACTTGGGTGGAAAATCTTTTTCCATCCTTTCATTTTCAATCCATTTATATCATTGTGTCTAAGATGAGTCTCTGTAAGCAGCATGTAGCTAGATTATGCTTCTTAATCCATTATGCCAATCTATATCTTTTAATTGGTAAGTTTACTCCAGTAACATTCAAATTTATTACTGAAAAGGTGTTTCTTGAATTCACCATCTTATCTTTTTAATTTTATTTGTCAGATCTATATATTATTTTCCTCTTCCTCTTGTATTCTTTAAGTTACCCTTAGTGGTACTCTTCAGTTCTGTGCCCAGTTCCAGACCTCCCTCTCTTGTTTTTTTTTTTTTTTTTTTTTTTTTTTTTTTTTTGCCAGCCAACAGAACTCCTTTTAATTTTTTTTTTAATTTGCATATGGGCAGGAGGCACCAGAGATCGAACTCCAGACCTCCAGCATGGCAGGTCGGAGCTCTGCCTGCTGAGCCACGGCAGCCGCCCCAGAACTCCTTTTAGTATTTCTTGTAGGGCCAATCTCTTGTTGACAAATTCTTTCAGGACTTCTTTGTATGTGAAAATGTTAACCTCTCCCTCAGTTCTGAAGGACAATTTGGCAGGGTACAGAATTCTTGGCTGGAAGCCTTTCCATTTCAGGGTCTTGAATATATCATTTAACAGCCTTCTCACCTCCAGGGTGCTAGTTGTGTAGTCTGAACTCAGTCTTATTTGGTTTCCTTTGCATGTAGTAGATTGTTTTTCTCTTGCTGCTTTCAGGATTTTCTGCTTCTTTTCAACATTTGGCAGACTGATTAGTTTGTGTCTTGGGAAGGCCTGTTTGGCTTTATTCTGTTTGGAGTTTGTTGGGCTTCTTTCACTTGTATATTTATGTCCTTTATGAGGGTTGGGAAGTTTCCCCCATTATATTCTCAACTACTCTTCCTAGCCCTTTACTACTCTCTTCTCTTTCTGGGATGCCAAAGATTATTATATTTGTGTACTTTGTTTTGTCTATCATTTCCCTGAGATTCAATTCAAATTTTTCCATCTTTTTTGCCATGTAAATATCTTGATTGATTTAGTTTGGGAGTTGATTTCTTTCAGTAGTCTAAGGCCTTGTTTTGTGGGATGGATATACAGCAGGATGCAGGGTATGGGGTGGGGCACTCAGTGCATTGATTTGTTTCAGGGCAGGTATAGGTGCAGGTTGGGGATGTCATGCTGATGCTTGTGAATGTGTGTGTCAGTGGTCAGCAAGGATGTAGCTGTGTGGGTGCACTGGTCTGGGGGCAATGATCCTGGTGTGCACTGGTCTAAGGCATGGGGCCTTTTGTGCACATGTGTAGAGCTGCGGCAGCAGGCCAGTGTTATGCCTTTGTGGACTGGAGGCAGATGGGATCTGGCAGTGCAGGTGCACACTTCCTCAGAGCTGGGAAATGTGGCTGAGGTCCATGCACATACGTGGTTCTAGAATTGCTGCAAACTGAGGTTCCCAGAGATGAATGACATGATTGGGGGCCCATGTACATGCATGGGTCTAGGGGTGCCATAAACTGATGTGCAGATCTGGGGGGTGGATGGGATGAGATTGTGAGACACTATGGGCAGGGGGGTGGGGTAGCCTGGGTATGGAACTTAGTGTACATAGCCTATATGTGCTGGCAACAATCTGCAGGGAACACAGAGGGGAAGGTAGTGCTTGGGAGGGGTGCAGGAGAGGTGGGTTGGGCTGCACTTGGTGTGGGGTTCTGGGGCAGGTGTATGCACTGGGAGTTGGTGGGCTGGGAGTGCCTGGAGCATGGGGAATGGGAGCAGGTGATAGGGTTCGGGTGCATGGGGTGTGGTGTGAGTCATGGGGCTGCGCTGGTGAGGGTGGCACACCCTAGGAACATGGCCTGGTTTACTTCTTAGTCCAGGGCTCCCATCAATACACTCCCTTGGGCTCCACACCTCTGTGCCAGGCTCCAGCTTTCTGCCTCTTAGTTCCTTGGCCTCTGAAACAAGGGCTGCCCTATATGGTGCAGAAGGCTCTCCCAGGTCAGTTGCACTCCTGAATCACTGCCTCAGTCGCCTTCCTGTCCCTTCTTTAATTTTTCCATGGAGCAGGGCTGATCTAGAGCTACTCTATTCAGCCGTCTTCCCAGAAGTCATAAATGTTTCTTTAATAAGGAAATTTCAGCTGGTAATTAAATTACTCCAGTTATAAAATAGTATTTCTCTTCTGCGTATGCAACCCCTGTACACATCTTGAAACAAGCTTCATGCATTCCAGTATTGAGTAATACATCCAGAACAAATCCAAAGTCATATGCAATCTCTAATAAAACTCAAGCTTTTTATTTATGGTATGGAATAGAATTTATATAAGAAAACATGTGAAAATACTGCATGTTAAAGTTTTAAGGCAGCTTCAAGAGTTATCTGATCTATTATTCCCAATGAGCTTAAGCACAGGAAAATTATTCCCAATGAGCTTAAGCACAGGTGCTTTATTTTTATTTTTTATATTTATAAATTTATATTTATTTATTATTTAAAATAATGATAAGAAAGTCAGCCATATCCTGCTATAAGTGCAGAAAGATGGGACACTGATATTATGAGTGTTCTCAGGGATGCTGAGAGTCCCCTGGGACCTTGCTTTAGGGGTGGGAAGGCTGGACACTGGGGTGGGAGTTCATTGAGTTCCAGATGGGAGCTATGACCTGCCATAAGGACTTGGTGAATGCTCCTGAGCAAGCCTAAGGAGGCCCAGGACTACTAGTGGCTACCTGAACATCACTGAAGAACATCAATTTTGATGAATCCTGGCTGATCTGCAATGTGGCAGTCATTGCTAACTGAATGAATATGGAAAGTTGCAGAAGGTTTAAGTCCTGGATGAGTGTTGAAATTTGTGGAAAGTTTAAGGAAACTAGAAGCCTTTCATACCACAACAATGCTGAAGTGAAGATTTTCAGTCATTCTAACTGCCTCTCTGGAATCCTTCCCTGTCAAGTTAAATGAGATAGCCAGACCATCCTACACTCCATCAGGCAGTGCCTATGTTCTTAGACAAGCAGGAAGTTCCTACAGAAAACTCACCCTTTTCCTTCAGCAACCCTTAAGATTAAGGGGTGATAACTCTCTAACAAGGAATTTGAGGCAGACTAGAATAGGGAGAGAATGGAGAAGGAAAAAGATTTTAAAAATGCAAAGGACCCCTTAAGCAAGGATGGTTGATCAAGATATGGAGGGTCCATATCTGGCACAGACTGAGGCTACTCACTTACAGGAAACACTCAGCAACAGTTGCCTATTAGAAGCCAAATGAATCTCTCCTGAGGGAGTTATCTACATAGAAGGGTGAAAACAAGTTTCCAACTGTCATGGTCAGGTTCATGTGTCAACTTGGTCAGGTGGTGGTGCATGGTCATCTGGTTGGGCAAGTGCTGGCCTGTCTTTGCTATGAGGACAGTTCATGGATTTAAATCATGATTACATTGGTTGCATCCATAGCTGATTGCATTTGTAATCAGCTAAGGGGAATGTCTTCTGCAATGAGTGATGTTTAATCTAATCACCTTTTAAGGAGGATTCAGAAGGGACAGTCACTCTTCCTGCTTCAGCCATGAGCCCCTCCCGTTGGAGTTCATCCAGTCCCTTCATTGGAGTCACCAGCTTCACAGTCTGCCTTAAAGATTTTGGACTCTTCCATTCCCATGAATGTCCAGCTAGCCTCTCCTGAGAGTTCATTGAATTACCAGCTTATGGCCTACCCTACATACTTCAGACCCTTACAGTCCCACAGTTGCCCAGTCAACCTCTCCTTAGAGTTCATTGAGGACTTCATTGGAGTTTATCAGCTTGTGGCCTGCCCTAAAGACCTTGGACTCTGCATTCCCATGGTTACATGAGACACTTTTCTAAATTGTATAGCTACTGATATCTCTTGCTGATTCTGTTTCTCTAAAGAACACTAACCGATACATCTACCCAAATGCACTATCTATTACCAGGCATTGCCCCATAAATAAGGGAGGGTAGGAGAAAGGACCTCAGAAGTAAAGGGGGGGGGGAGTAAGTGAATCAAGGCAATAAAGGCAGATGGTGGAAACGTTGGGGACCTCTTGTCTCTATCCTCTTGTAAGAGCACACACATGCTCCTTCACTGTATGTATATTCAATAAATTTCATAATACTTGTTCTAAAAGAAAAAGGAAATAAAGAAATCAAGAGTATCTATATGAGTTTCCAACAAAGCAAACTTCAGAGAAAGGAAAATTATCAGGGAGGAGGGATATTACATAATGACAAAGGGGTCACCAATTCTCCAGGAAGACATAACATTACTTAATAAGTATACACCAAAAAAGAAAGCATCAATATGCAGGTGGCATAAAGTATACCATTGCAAGGAGCAAAAATCAAATCAACTGTTAGAGTTAGAGATTTCAGGGCACCTCTATCCAGCAGGCATAAAAGTGACATATCCAGCACCATAAAATCATAAGGATAGAGCTGAACTGAAAAACACTATCATTCTACTGGTTTTAATTTTCATTTATAGAATACTTTCTCCATTAACAGTAATAATACAACTATTATTATTTGTTAGATTCTGTGAAAGTAGATACTTAGACTGAAGTTTATAGAAACATTACTCTCAATCTCACATGGAGCATTTTTCCAAGCTAGACCACATTCTGGAGTATGTAACATAAATTAACATGTTTTAAAGGATAGAAATCATACACAGCATGCCCTCAGGTGGCAGTGAAATTAAACTAAAAGCAAAACAGAATGACAGCTAGAAAATCCCAACATCTCTGGAGATTAAACAACACACTTCTAAAAAACACATGTGTCAAACAAGAAGTCTTATGAGAAATTAAAAAAAAAGTATTTTGAAAATAAATATACAACTATTATTATTTGTTAGATTCTGTGAAAGTAGATACTTAGACTGAAGTTTATAGCATTGAATGCATAGATTAGAGAGGAAAGGAGATCTAAAATCAATTATTTAAGCCTCCATCTTAGGAAATGAGACAAAGAAGAGCTACATAATCAAAAAGCAAGCCACCAAGACAGAAACAGAAATTTGTGTGATACTTCACTCATTTAGTCTCTGCACACACAGCCTAGTGCAAGCAGAGAGGACAGGAATATTGTTTGCCTTTTATGTGACATTGGATACACAGGTCCCTGGACACAGAGTAAATAATAAACAAATGTACATTCATTGAAACCATTTTAATCTATGAAGTTACTTGTTTTTATGATGTTATCAGGGTCATAAACATGAGGAATTTTTACTGATTTTTAGTTTGTAAACATTTGTATAATATTATAATAAATAAATCCAGTCTTTTGCATAAAGGTAATGATACATTTTTGGATTAACTCTTAAAAAATTATATACACAAACATATACACATACATATGTACATATTTCTAAAATGATAAATCCTGCCAAGATATTGATAAGTACTAACCACTGAAGAAAGAAGTGCTATCATTTGGAAGCATTTTAAAAATGCAGGTAAATATTCTACTGTCACTTTAGTGAGCAGAGTAGGGAAGAGCACATTGGTTTGAATGTAAAGACTAAGAATATTAATAACATCACATAGACCATGATTTTGAGGCAATAAACAAACAAATAAGCAAAGAACTCCTGAAGGCATTTTATCAAAGTAGCACTGAAAATGTAGAGCATTTAAAATTATAGGCTCACAAACCATGATTCATTCTTGCACATTTGTTTATGGTGCAGGATCTAGTGGTGTACACTGTTTTGTGTAGAGATTGATTTCATATTAAATAAGTAATCATATCATGAATGTATTTTATACCCCGAACACAATGGTGGGTACTGAAGGAACCTAAAGAAAAATACTGACATTGGCTCTATCTTCAGGAAAATTGAAAGCTAAAGAAAAGTGCCAGTCTCTATATACTGATGATTGCAGGTGTTTTAGTTGGTTAAAGCTCCCAGAATGCAATATACCAGAAACAGAATGGCTTTTATAAAAGGAATTTGTTAAGTTGCAAGTTTATAGTTCTAAAGCCATTAAAATGTCCAAACTAAGGCATACAGAGAAAGACACCTTGATTCAAGATAAGTTGATAGGTATGGACAGTTCTGTCTGCTGGGAAGGCACATGTGATGTCTACTAGCTTTATCTTCTTATTTCATATGGCTTCCCTGGGGAGTTTTCCTTCAGCATCTCCAAAGGTCTCTGGTTGTGTGGACACTGAGACATTATCCAAAATGGTTCCCTCTTTTAAAGGACTCTAGTAAGTGACCCACCTGAAATGGGTGGAGACACATCTCTATGGGAACCACTTAATCAAAAGATCCTACCCACAATTGGATGGGTCACATATCTATGGATACAACTTAGTCAAATAACCCTGCCAAGCAATATTGATTCAGAATTAAAGAACTTGGCTACTCTCAGGTACACAACAGTTTCAAACTAGCATAAGAGGTAAGAACAAAAACAGGAGACATACACATATAATCTATTTAATTTAATTTAAAGCACACACTAAACTGTACTTACTTGTAATTCATCAGATTTATCAACAGAACATGTATACTAATGCTTGTAGGTTATCATTAGAAAACAAATTATTTAACCACTAAAACTATTTGTAACAATACAATAGTTAACATATTTTAATTATTTATGTGACAGAAACATGACAAAATTTCACACCCATCTCTCACAATAGTACTCTGAAGTGCTCAAATGAGAGAACCCATGATTAAAGAGGTTATAAATTTATTCACACAGCTGCAAAGGTTCAGAAGTTGAATTCAAACCAAGAGTGTGAACAGCAGGGTCCAAGCTCATAGCCACTGGATATGTTGTCTTGTTGATACTAGAATTAGGTGTACCATACATTCCTGTTTGCCCAGGGTAGTCGACTTGTTTACCCATTGCGCCATGTCTTTATAAATAAACCCATCTTTCACTTTCAGATGTGTTTGCCTTAAACAATAAATTATATGGTCACTCTAATTATGCTTTATACTGCTAGAATAGGCATTTCTAGCTCAAAGTCCAAAATAGTGTTTAGTTTTCAAAGCCATAAGTGAAGGATGTAATATGACCATAAGGCAGCACTGCATAGGTAGGTTTCAGATTCCATTCCTCATTTTCAAAAAGTCTATTTAATAAAACATGAAATAGAAATAGGCAATTAAGTTGTGACTCCGGATTGTGGTATAATAAACTTGAATAATTACAACAAAAGCTTAGTCATCTGTCTGTAAAAGATACCCTTAAAGGAATACATGAAGGTTCTTTCACAGAAGGTAGAGTAATATTCTTATGCAGTTGAAGTGTGCATCACTTATCCTGAGTGACCCAGTCTGCAAGCTGAACACTGAAAAGTGAAGGTAAAGTACATTCGAATTTGGACTCGAGTATTGAGGAACCAAGTACAGATTTCAGTCTCATAAGTTACTGGCAGTAGTGTCGATGCAAAGCATCTCAGTTCCTAGAAGTCTCTGGAATTAAAGAACTGAGACTGAAACAAAAATGAACACCTGGTCATCGATTTGACATGGCCAGTTCTCTGCCGCGTTTGACGGGGGTTGTTCTCAGCAACCATACCGCATGTGCTGTGCTTGGTGATGCATATTGCTCATTCCATGGGGAGGGGAGAGGACAAGAAGAACAATGGAAAGGCATTAAGTTTTAGACAATGCCCAGATAGCAGACAGAACAAGAGAAGGAGAGAGATGCAGAAAGTCAGAAAGCCATGGAGAAAATCACAGAAGTTATGAGGGAGTGGGAGAGAGGAGCAAGGACGAGAGAGAAAGGGGGTGAGGGAGGAACATGCTGATTTGAGAAAGCAAACATCTCCCCTTTCCCTATAGGCAACTGTGTGGATGCCCTGAGCAGAACCAAAAGTGAAATGGCAATAGGACTTGAGCTTCGGAAAGGGGAGTTGGGAATTTTATGCTAAAATTTGAGAAAGGTGGCATGATTGCAGATTTAATAGATGTAATCTTAAGCATAGGTGGCCCAGGGTGGATTAGACTACTCCGTTTGTTTTACATAATTATAACTAATGTTTGAGATAAAGTAGAGGGAGTTGCTGACACTTGTGTGTCTTCTGTGGCCCTTTAGGTGTGGTTTCAGAACCGCAGAGCAAAAAGCGCAAAGCAGCACCAAGCGCCGTCTGGTTCGTCCTCCAGAGAAGAGCCTTCCCCAGGGCAGCCTTCGAATCAAAGTGAGTACATTGCAGGTGCAAGACTTTCCCTG
>PVIY010047135.1:0-18045 GCA_004026745.1 Myrmecophaga tridactyla
ACAGCACAGCACACAGCACACAGCACAGCACACAGCACATAGCCACAGCACACAGCAGGCAGCACACAACACACAGCACCCAGCACGCAGCACAGAGGTTGTCTCTTTCTCAGGGTTTGACTGTGTCTCTACCTATTCCAAAGCCGCCCAAGGAGCCTTAGAATCTACCTTTTTTCTCTAATGCAAATTCTTTGCACTGCCCAATTAAAATATGTGTAGTTGACAAATTCACTGTTCCCGCCCCTCTATCCTCACTGGCACACACTGCCCTTCCATCATTTTTAAATAGTCACGAGCAAATACCATGTTTTCTGGCCATGGCATCCTCAGTTCCCTCGCCACCTGGTTTCCCTGCAAGGTTTAAAACCAACAACCATATCACCCACCTGAGTTTCTGTGTGTCTGGGACTGCTGTTTTACAGGATTTTGTTTCAAGCATGTAGTTTGGAATAAAGCAAGATCAGGGTAAATATTCACTTCTTAGATTATGAACAAAATGAGAATATTGTACTTCAATGCATTGGCTAGTGGGCAATGTAAAAAATCAGGTATCATCACCATTATCTTTAAAATCCTTAGACAAGGGTAAAATAAGGTAACTGCATAATGTTTCCTTGTATTGTTTTAAGTTAAATAATTTAAATATTTCTGTTCCACCAATTACAGAAATCTACTTGACTAGAGAATACACCTTTATTTGTTCTACCCATCCAGTCATCCACCCTGGCACTCTGGCAGGTCCTGGAGCCCCCATGGAGTTTAAAACATGGTTTCTAATTACAATTTTGATACATGCACTAAAGCAAAAGTACACTGTGCTATGAAAGGTTAAAACATGGGAACTTAATTTAGTCTAAAATGTTAGGTACAAATCGTACAGTGATCTAAAGAAGTCAGACCAGCAAAGGCAGGTGATTGCAAAGCATTCAATGACCAATTAAAATAATTCAATTATGAAAAGACTTTTCTGAACCTCTAATATATGTATTAAGAGTACATGTGCATCCTTTGCATCCCGAAACTAAGTTCTTTTTCTACTTTAAGTCAACTCAATGTATAGTTTACAAACGACACAATGTGTCTGTTTTGAGTGTATACTCTAACTACGACACATCCGTGCCTGCGCGCAGACACCACTGCATCAGGAGGGGGACCTTCCAGCCCCCAAACTGCCCTGTGCGTGCTCCTGATCGAGCTTCATCACCAACCCTGCCTCTAAAAAACACCTGCTTCGTTCTAGCATTTCATGAATGCTGTCATATAGCACGAACTCTTTTGAGCCTGGCTTCTCTTGTTCAGCAAAGCCTTTCTGAGATGCTGCTTTTAGTGCTGAGCAGGTTTCCGTTACACAGACATCCTAGCACGAGTGTAGCCGTTCCCTCGTAGAGGAATATACCAGTTTTCTCCACTCTGTGATTACTGTAATTAATGTAGAGAGCATTCACATAGAAGTCTGATGATGGGCATCTCTCCTGAACAATGACTACAGGTGGAACTGCTTGGTCAAACTGTAGGGAAATGCTTAACTTTATAAAACCTTACCAAACAATTTTTCAAGCAACTCTAAACCTGCAATGTATAAAACATCCCTAGGATTTTCTACATACATGATAATTTCATCTGCAGATAAAGACAGTTTCACTCTTTTTCTCTAATATGCATGTATTTTATTTCTTGTCCCATTACACTTAGAACTGCCAGTAAAATGCTGAATTAAAGTGATGAGAGGTGAAATTCTTGCCTTCTCTCTAGTCCTAATGGGCTTTTCACGGTTTCTTTTTCCCCTACTATTAAATATGATATTAGCTATGCTGTTTTCCAAATATGATTTTTAGACTGTTTATTCCCTTTGAGTCCTGACTTCCAAGTTTATGGGTAATACATTTTAAGAAAGGCTTTTCTGCATCAATTAAAAAATGAGAAAATATTTCAAACACATCATATTAACCACTTCTTGTGTTCTTCCCTTTGTATATATCCAAGTTTCCATCTGGTATCACTTAGCTTCTACTTGAAAAACTTCTTTTAATAGGTTTTATAATAGAGTTCTGCTGTCAGCTTCTGTTGTCTGGAAAAGGCATATTATTTTGAATATGAGAAAAGAACTCCAGGTAGGCAGTCTTCCTTCAGTATCTGAAACATGTTCCATTCTCTTTCTGGTTTACATAATTTCTGATTAAAAGTGTGGCAATCACTTTTACTTTTATAAGTTAAAAAGTTTCCTCTGGTAGCTGTAAAAATAATTTAACTTAAAATTATCATGCACTACAAGGGAACCCTTCCTTTGGGTGGAAATCTCTATAAGTTGTATCAAATGTACCCATTTGTGAATTGCCACCTCAGTAAGAATTCAGACTCATCCCCCTGCCCCAAGAAATCCCTCAGGCACTCCCTTTCGTAGTGACTCCCACTACACACCCAGGACCCTGGCAGTCAGACGCATTTTCCAGCAGGATAGTTCTGTCTTTATGAGAATGTCAAAATCAGTGGAATCATAAATTGTGCAGCCCTTGGAGAGGAGCTCCTCTCAGTCAGGATAACGGGGCTGAGATGCTTCCGAGGGGCTGGGCACAATCAACTAGTGTTCCTTTCTTCTGACCAACAGGATTCCATCATGTGGACATACCACAGTTTTTTTATCCATTTACTCAAGAAAGGATATATTACAAATGTGACCGCTATAAGTAGCCATATACAGGCTTTCATCCTTCTAGAGAAAATGCCCAGGAGTGGAACTGCCGGGTCACAGCCTGAGTGTAGATTTTGGTTGATGAGAAACCTCTGAACTGCCCTCCCAAGAGCCACCACCTTGCATTTGCTAAGCCATGGAGGGGCCAGCTATCCTGTGACCTTGCCATCCCTTACTATTGTCAGTCTTTTATTTTAGCCATTCCCCAATGTGAAAAGTGCTATGTCATCATGGTTTTAATGTGCATTTACCCAATGGCTAATGATGTCAAACATCTTTTCATTTGCTTACTTGGCATCTTAATTTCCTAACTTCAGAATTTTAAATAGAATTCTTATTGCTTTTTAAGATCTTCTCTTTAACACTGGTTTACAATAGTTTGAATTATGATGTCACTTAGTGTTGATTCTGCTTGTGCTTGTAAGTGGATAAATTTCTTGGCTCTTAGGATTTAAACTTTTCAAAAACCTTGACTATAATTTCTTCAAATATCTATTTATATGTCTTTGTCCCAAACCCGTCCTTTTTGGACTCCAATCCCATGTATAGCAGACTGCTTGGTATTATCTAAAAGGTCCTGTGGCTTGCCCTTTTTCATCTATTTAATCTCTCTCTGCTTGTTCTCTAGCTTCAAGCTCATTGCCACTTTCTTCTTCAGGGCTAATGCAATATTAAATCCATCCAGTGAATTTTTAAAAATCTATTCCTTTTACTTCTCATTCCAAAGAGTTCTATTTCCTTCTTTTTTACATTGCTCCTTTCTCTCCACATTGTTCATCTTTTTAATAGTTGCTATTCCTTAACTTTTACACCCGGTATCTCTGTCATTTCTGGATAAGTTTTATAACTGATTTTTCTTTTGTATTGTGCCTCATTTTCCTGCGCTCAAGTGTGATAGTTTGTGGCTGGATGCGGGGCATTGTGGCTGTCACACTGCTACATGCTGTGCACTCCTGTAAAACACGCCAGGCTTGGTCCTGACGGTCACTTAAGTTACTAGCAGGTCTGTGTCATCTTTTTGCGGCATATTTTTAAGACTTCACTTTTTTTAGGGTGGATCATGAGCACACTGCCCTTAACAATGTCGATCATTTGACTCCCTAAATTTAACTCTGTAGCCCTCCTGGGTTCTCTCCATGCTGCAGGGGTGAACGCCGAGCAGTGGCTGCCATGGCCAGGCACAGATGCAGTGTCCCTGCGGGGAGCGCCGGATGCTGTCCACCCTAAGCTCTGTCGTGTCTGCCTGGCCTTGCATGTGTGCCTGAACAGGCAGCAAAATTCAAGGGGTCTCTGAAGGTTTCTGGAGCTGCGTCACTGTGTATCTCTCTTCTCTACAGAAGCCCAGCCTTGGGGGCTGCACTCTGCACTCCCCTGGGCGCCCCAGCAGAAGGCAGGGCAGATTGCAGGGCTTCTCCACTCCCTACTGTTCTCAGGGATCAGAAAAGTTCTCTGTTGCCTGTTGTATAATGTCTAAGGTCAGGTGATTCATGGGTTTTGTCCAATTTTTTAGAGGTTACAGTGGGAAAATGAGTCTATTCTCTGTTATTCCATCATGACCAGAAGGGGAAATCAAATGAAATCTTTAAAACTTTTCCTTCAGAACACTATGCCCTGCTCCTTTCCCTATTCCTGCCAATACCTACTAGGACTGAGGCCACCTGGACCAACAAAGAGCTTCAGTCCTAAGTCGGATCCCCTGTGACTCTGTGCTGAGCTGGATCTGCTACCACTGAAGCCCCCAGCAGGTGGGAAAGGATCCCATGGATTAAAAGGAAATCCTTAAAATTGCACAGCAAACCATGTAAGAGACACACACATCTATTTTCATCTTCACATCAAATCACCACTCTGCTAAGCAGCAGTCCGGCTGCCGCCTGCTGCCCCGCTGCTGCCAGCGTGCACGCTGAGACGGCCAGACGCACAGAGCTTCTCCAGGGAATGCTGCCATTCCTGAAGAGTCGTTGCTTTGGTCAAAGTTACCTTATACTATGATTTACTGACATTTTGACAATTCCAGTAACTCTGGAACCTACAAATCTTCAGTAGCTAAATGAACATTTTAGGGAGATTCTTTTAAAAATGCCGTTTAATGATCACATTAATAATAATTCAAGTGATCATCTGTTCCTATACCAGCAGGTAGCTCTAAAGAATGACTCAGAAAGATAAAAATGTTTAAGTTACATGTAAAACATTTTTTATTTATCAGATTAAAGATGGCTGATTATAAATCCCTAAATGTTTTGAGATTTAACAAAATATAACTGGAAGTATTTTTTTCCTAATTGGAAAAAAGCCTTATCACTCAGAAGCATGTACTGCTATCCCAAACCTCCCAAGTCAGCTAAGGACCACATGTTTACAGCAGGATCCGGCGACAGCTGCAGAACTCAGGGTGCAGAAAGAATGGCAATGGCTAACAGGAGCCGTCAGAGAACAGTCACAAGCAGAAAGAGAAGTGCATTCTGACTTCTCTGCAATCCAGCCTTAAGCATCACAGCACTGAATTCTGGATGCCTGGGAAATTATACCAGTTGAGCTTGGCACTCAGCTAAAATAAATGAAATTAATGTTTTTTAACAAAGGTTTCAAGGAGACCAGATATCCAAGGAACCATCTAACAAATAAAATAAATTCAGAAAAAGTGCTTTCTACAGCAACTGGCTAAGGAAAACCCCAGGAATGGTTAGTATGAAAAGGAGCTACTGAAACCATATGAGACTTTCAAGCTGTACCTTAATAGATGAGTCACAGTCCATGAGTGTGAAAGTAAAGAACAATGTTGTTGATAATACCAAATTTTAATTTTTCTTTTGGTGATGCCATTATCCTTTCTTTACTCTAGACTGGGCATGGCAAACTACAGCCCATGTAGCCCATGTACAGACCAAATTCATCCTGCAGGTCATTTTTCTTTTTTAATCTATGAAATGTCTTAATTTAACAATAGATTCTTCTATAAGACTTTAAAAGTAATAGCAAGAATATTAAAAAATATATAACCCCCCTACTCTGTTAATATTTTTTACGTGGTCAGCCATTTTATTAGAAAGATTTTACAAAGAACTCCACAAATTAGTTTTGAATATTTTAAACAAAATAAGCGTCTAAGTTTTCTGAGAAACCACCAAACTGCCTTCCAGTACAACCATTTTACATTCCCACCAACAGTGGATAAGTATGGCTCTTTCTCCACATCCTCTCCTGCACTCGTCATTTGATATCTCATGGTGGTTTTGATCTGCATTTCCCTAACAGCCAGGGAAGTTGAGCGTCTTTTCATGTGCCTTTCGGCCATATGTATTTCCTCTCCTGAAAAGTGTCTGTTCACGTCTTTTGTCCATTTTTAATTGGGCTGTTTGTCTTCTTGGTGTTGAGTTGAAGAATCTCTTTATATATTTTGGATCATCTCCCATTGCATAGGCTGCCTTTTTACTTTCTTGTCAAAGTTCTTCGATGCACAAAAGTGTTTAATTCTGAGGAGTTCCCATTTATCTATTTCTTTCTTCAATGCTTGTACTTTGAGTGTAAGGTCTAGGAAACCACCTCCTATTACAAGATTTGTAAGATATTTCCCTATATTTTCTTCTAAAGTTTTATAGTCTTAGCTGTAATGTTTAGGTCTTAGATCCATTTTGAGTTCATTTTCGTATAGGGTATGAGATATGGATTCTCTTTCTTTCTTTTTTTTTTTTACATGGGCAGGCACTGGGAATTAAACCCAGGTGTTGGAATGGCAAGCTAGAATCCTGCCACTGAGCCACAACATACTGCCCCTCTTTCATTCTTTGCATGTGGATATTCAGTTCTCCAAGTACCATTTATTGAAGAGGCCGCTCTGTCTCAGGAGGGCTGGTTTGACCACTTTATCAAAGATCAATTGTCCACAGATGAGAAGGTCTATTTCTGAGCATTCTGTGTGATTCCATTGGTCAGGAATCTATATTTATGCCAGTATCATGCTGTTTTGACCACTTTAGCTATGTAATATGCCTTAAAGTCGGGTAGTAAGAGACCTCCTACTTCATTTTTCTTCCTCAAGATAGTTTTAGCTATTCAGGGGCCCTGCCCTTCCAAATAAATTTGGTTATTGGATTTTCTATTTCTTCAAAGTTAGGTAAGTAAGACTAAACATTAGAGGGTGCTATTGACTGTATTTAAAAACATCAACCTCCTAGCACACCGCCAGGTGCGCTCCCCAGAGCCATGTCCACGTGGCACCGTGCGGGTGTGGGAACACGCTGGTTGGCATAGCAGGGCGGTGCCCCACATGCCCGGGCACTCTGGGCAGAAGCCAAAAAACCATTTGCAGAGTACCCTACAGGGCCTGGGAGGAAGGAGGACGCACCACAATTCCCCATCTGGGGAACTCCCAACACTCTCACAAGCCATAGGGACCACCAACTCCATAGGCTGAGCCCCGATGCTGGAGCTTGGCCCACGAAACCCGCTCTGGCAGCAGAGATGCCATCCGGCCTGTACCCAGACCCGAGCCCGCAGCTCTGGACGGCCGGCAGGAAGGCTCACGCACAGACACAGAGACTGCAGGACAGATGGGGGCCCGTGAAGCCTGAACCTGCCACTCTTTGGGCCTTAATGGAGCAGTTTGGTGAACTGCAAACTACTCCTGCATTTATGGTGAACAAGGAGAATGAAGAGATGCAATGAATTCCTTCCTCATAGTGAAAGTTTGCACTGGATGCAACATTCACTAAAAATAACAATACTCACTATGAAGGTCTCCTGTAAAGGTTGCTCATGAATCCTGTGATAAAATTTATGAATACAGTTTGTCTAACTTCCTACAAAGTTCTGCTGTTAAGACTGAGTATTTTTGCATTCAATTAAGAATAAGTGAGTTTTCCTTTTACATGACAGACTTTATTCAATTTCTTTCTATTAACCAGATTTTGTGACATACAGAGAAATCTGATAGTTACTCATCTTAGCTTTCAACAGGGTCAAAGAGCCCAGTGGAATATGTAAAGTTGGAGTCTGTCAATCTTAAAAGCAGGAAGTACATTTTCTTCTCTTTTAAGAATGAATTTCAAATATGGTTAACCCTTTACATGCAACTTCCCCCAAAGTATTTTTATTTAGTTGTTTTCCATAGGTTCCTTGGTGGGAGTTAGAGAGATTTCTTTTCTAATGTCTTCAGGGCACACTGGCATACTGTGAAATTACTGAAGTCAAGTCGTTCATCTTCGCGGAAGATAATGAAACCGTGACCACATGAAATGTTTTTTGTTTTTTTTTATTAAGTCCTAAACAGTCATTAAACATAACCATGGCTGTCACTGCCACTGCTGCTCGTGCCTAAAGTAAATATTAACACAAGTTGTAAATGGGAGTTTGTGACACAATCAGGCAACTGCTGCACCCTGACACTGATCAGAAGTGGTACAGAATTAACCATGCATAAAATATTTTAAATAAAAATGCTGTCAGTTAGCAAGTCTAGAACTGAAAATTCAAAACTGTTAGTGTCACAGACATAATATTTTCCCATCAGTCTTTAATGAGCATTTAACTTATAACGACGTGCCCGACGTAGAAATGCTAACAATGCAAGCTCACCCAGTGGTGCCCTGAGGATCCTAGGAAACGCCCACGCCCTTCATCACCCTCCATCATCATCATTTCTCTTTCATACTCTAGCCAGTTCTTCTCTCTCAACGCTCTTTTTTTTCTATTTCTCTAAGTGACATAACATCACAATTCAATATCATAAAAACAAATGTGGTGCCAGACACAACTGCTATTGGTTACGTCAAAATTAGTGGCTGAATACAAAGAAATAGCATTCAGTAGATAAAAATAAATATAATTTTAGGTTTTGGTAATGGTAATCTCGCTCTATGTTTTTTTTTTATCCCTGACAGTCAAACAAATAAGACACTAGACAAAGTAAGTTTATTATTTACCAGGTTCGTCAACAATCTAATGTCATTTTAAGATAATTAACATTTTTAAATTTTCTATTTTGATAAATAACACAATACTTTATTTTTATTTAGAAACTAGTCTTACATTTAATACCTATTTAAATGTTAGTATGTCATTCTTTACTGTGCAGAAAAAAATTTCTAATATATTATAAAGAAAAAATGGAATAATTTAAGTTTAATTAACAATAGTGCAATATTTCAGAGTCCACTTTATAGCTTTATTTTTATCAATATGAAATTTTGGATTTAAGGGTCCAACAGCCCAATTACTCAGTAATGCAATAGATGTGCTGCACCAATTTTGGATATTTTACAATATTTTACAATTTAAATCACAGAATTTGAACTCAAAGTATATTTCAACAATTACAAGCAAAAAGGATATATAAAGACAGTTAAACTGTCAATTTTATATCCTACAAAGCAATGACTTGTCACTTCTGATTTCAAGATCAGCAAAAAAGTATTTTTATTAACACTGATATCAAAATTAGGGTTTGAAACCTACAGAGACGTATGTACGTAAATACTTTAGAAGCCTTTTTAACATAATTTTAATTGTTAAGACTTTTAAAAGATGACTCTTGACTGACGACGCAGCCGAATCCTGGGCCGAGGCGGCGGCCCTGCTGCTGGGACCCGGAGAAGCGACAGGCGCCTGTGGCCAGCGCTTTCCAGGACCCCGGGGGCGGGAGGGGCCGCACGGCTCCTCGGGCCCACGCACGGCTCCCCCACGCACGGCTCCTCGGGCCCACGCACCCCTCCCCCCCGCCCGCGTGCTCCCCTCCTCTCCCCCGACACGCGGGAAGGCGCGGGCTGGCGAGGAAGGCCGTGCGCTCTGGGCCACGTGCCGGACCTCAGACTCCTGGGCCCCGGCGCCGTGTCGCAGTTCTGCCCCGTGGCCAGCAGTCCCCACGGACAAACCGGGGCAGCCGCTCCGCTCCGGGACCACGGCCGGTCAGGCCACCACGAGGCGTGTTGGGGTCCAGGCACGGCCCCGGGGGCTGTGGGCGCCCGGCCTTTGGGATGTTACAGTTTCACGGCCCAGGCGGGATGAGGCGGCAGAGTCCAACAGGCCCACGGCCCCACGCGCAAGAAACGCGGACCCGGCCTAGGAGCCCCGGGAGCAGCCCGAGGTGCAAGCCCACAGGGCGCAGGGAGAAAGGAGAAGCGCCCAGGGGCAGTGACACGCCACAGAGGCGCCCGCAAAGCCCAAGGCCGCCGCCCGCCCGCCGGGACGAGCCAGCGTCCAGCCTCGGCCACCACCAGCCAACCCAGGCCACGCTCTAGTGCTTGTTTCAGCAGCTGGACAAACTAAAGCGACGCTCAGTTTACAAGTCCAGGAGTACAGCTGGTAGGAAGCCCCTGGACAGCCCTCTGGGGTTCCTTTCCCACCGAGGCATGTGCTAAACTGGTCACCCTGCTCACATGAGTGGTTCTGACCACAAAGAATGCGCCCAGAAACAAGACAGGGCCCAACTTTCCATGTGTTAGGCTTTTTTGTTCAATTCAAACCCGAAATAATACTGTGTGGAATTTGTGAAATTTCAAATTATGGTGTATGAGCATACCATTTATTTGTCCACTCTTCCACTAATAAACATTTAGGTTGTTTCCTGTTTTTTCTTACTTTGACATATTAATATATATAAATATATATAAATGTAAATATTTTATATTTAGCTCCCTATGTATGCAGGCAAAATTTTTTCCAGGTTATAGCGCTAAGAATAAAACTGCAGGTAATTTATCTTTATAACTTTAACTTTACATGGTCGCAAAACTATTCTCAAAGTGCCTGCACCATTTTACACTCCCATTGGAAATGTACATTGTTCCATGTGCTTAACCAATACACGGTATTTAAATCTGAATGCTGTAAGCAGTGGATACATGTGGTATTATTGCATTTTGGTTTTAATACCCATTTACCTGATTACAAATGAGGTAGAACATTTTTTAACATTTACTGACTACCTGCATTTTTCTCACGTACAAATCAGCTAGCTGTTCCTCTCTTCCTGCCCAATTTTCTACCAGATTGTGTCTTCTTATCATTGATTGGCAGAGGGTTTTCATGTACTACGATATCCTCCTTTTCAATTATTGGTGTTAGAAATATATTTTTAGTTGCTGGGTGAATTTCTCACGGTTTCATGGTATCTTTTTTTTTTTTTTGCAAGGGCAGGCACCAGGAATCGAACCCAGGTCTCCAGCAAGGGAGGTGAGAACTCTGCCTGCTAAGCCAGCGTGGTCCCTTGTGGTATCTTTCGATGGACCAAAATAATTTTTATATGACCAAACTTTTAACCTCTATATTTTGTGGTTTTTAGTCTTATTTAAGAAGTTTTTCCTACCTTTAGAAGTACAGGTATTTTCCTGTAATTTCTTCTGTAACATTTGAAGTTGTGCTTTTCAACCAATCTGGTAGTGATGTTTTGTGTATTTATTAAGGAAGGGGCTCATTTTCTCTCTCTCTCTTTTTCTTTCTTCATTAACAAGAGGATACCCCACAGTGCTTGCTGCCCTTACTGACTCGCCGTCCTCTTCTCCACCGTCCCTCACGGCAGCTCCGCGCACTGTTCCCACGTGGGTGTGCGACGGCTGCTGCCTGTTCACCCTGGCCCAGTGGCCGGTCTGGTTGGGGCCACTACCACAGCATTTTAATTCCAAGTGTGTGCTCATGTTCAAATATCTTGGCCATTTTCAACCTCTTATTCAACCATATAAATTTAAGAAACTCATCAAATCCCATGAAAACAAACTGACATTTTTTTGAATTAACTTTTTGTTGCATTATGGTTGAGGAGGGGCAGAACAGGTGGCACTGCCATGTTTCCGTCCTGAGCATGGTGTACCTTACCCTACCCAGGTCTCTGAGGTCATTAAATTTTTCATACTTTCTCCATCAAGGACTTTCACATTAACAAGGATTTTACTGTAAAATATAACTCAAATAAGGAAACCTGCCTAAAGAAAACGTTCAGCTCGATGAATTATTCAGAGGTCACCACCAGGTACCCTCAGGGGCTCCATGCCCCTGGTCATATCCCCTACCTGCACTGTCCAGATTTTATGGGGATCACTTATCTTTTCTTTCGAGCGTTATCCTGTGACAACTTGGTTTTGCAGATTTTTTCTTCGAGATGTCTTTTAAATCTCTTTTCATTAATAGGTACCCTTCACCTCTCTTTTTTCCCCATGTAATTTGTTTTGAAGAAACGCAATTCCTTTGTATTGGAGAATTACTATCAGTCTGAATTTTGTTGATTGAATTCCTGTGGAATTTTGTTGTGGAATTCCTGTTTAACATTTTGGGTACATAGGCTTGATCAGATTCAGCTTTATTTTCTTTTATTTTTGATCCTCTATCTTATCTCACCCTGTTTCTTCTCTCTGGTTGTCTACTTGTCTCTTTTTTTGTGATGTTAGCAGCCATTGTTGCTTAATTCTTTAGAGATTGCTAAATAGTAATAGTCTAACTCAAAAATCCTTCCTTCATTTCCCAGATGATATATTTCTACAAAGAGAAATCTTCACTCATCAATGATGAGGTAACACAATGATACAGTTTAGAGGAAAGACAGGAAAAATGGTTGTTCTTTCCCTTTATGTATCAGTTTTTAAAATAATAAGTCGATTCCCTATCATACTCCAAATCTGACCAAATCATCTTTAAATCATCATTATGAATTCATGGATTTAAACATATTTCATATGTCTTAATAAATTGCAATTATGATACTGCAAACTGCCTCATCTTTGGTCAATAGGAGTCTCTTAAACTCAACTCCTAAGTCATTTCTTTTAACATAATACTTGCAGTCTTTGATATTTTCCTTTTTTTTTTTTTTCAGTATCACAAAGTTTTGTAGATGTATAATGCATGTTTACATTTCCCATCCCAGACTTGAGATCAGCCAATTCTCCAAGAGGCCCTGGTTTTTTTCTACATGTGCTGATTGCTACTTGGTAGGTCAATGCTTGTAGGCAAAACAGTGGACAAAACTAGAATGTGTGTATGTGTGTGCCATTATAAAGTATGCCCTGATAATGTCCAATTCAAATTCAAAGTTAATAGGCTTTTACTTTAAACTCATCTATTTTACATCTCTAGCTCCCTTCTTCACTGAGGAAGCTAATTTTCAAGGACATGAGAGGAAAAAGTAGAAAATCAATAATTATTAACTGGTTTTATTCAACACTACATATGCAACAGTTTCATAAAAATACCAATAATGCCTCCATTGATAAAACTGTCATTGCCTAATTTTGTAATTTCCGAAGCATATAGCCATTATATTCTATACTCTGTCCCATATGATCCTTAATTAGTTCTACAATTAAATGCATATTTGGTGTGACCACCATAAGTCCAGCGTGGTTGCCTGGTACTCATTTTACATGCAGCACATTCCTCAGGGGCCAGGAACTCACAGCAGTCACAGTCCCTGAGTTTTTTCGTACTAACAGTTTTTCTTCAGTCCTATACCTCTAATTATTTTGGCTTGAATTTTCATTCCTTGAGTATCTTAAAGATCCTACTCTATTTTCTTCTAGCATAATATATGACTATCAAAAACCTGACAAGCATCTGATTCTGTTATAAGGGTCTGTGTATTTTTGCTTAAATGTGGAAAGATTCTTTTTTTAAAGTCCAATAATTTCATTAAAATAAATTTCAATGTTGGTCATCTGGGTTAATTTTCTCAGGTACTCAGTGTTGCCCTTTCAATATATATTTTCTTCATTCGTCTTTAATTTCAGGAAAGTTCCTTCACTTATTTATCTTATTATTTTCCTATTCTTAGCTTTGGAAGATCATATTATATGAGTTGGATATTCTAAATTAGTCCCTTTCACTCACATTGTTTCTTGTCTCTTTATTCATTATTTGTTTGATATTTATAAATTCCTTTCTTTGCACCTTCCATTTCTTTTACTGCCTTATACATTGGGTTTATTCATTCTCATATCCCTTAAATTTTCTTGTATTTGTTTTTAAAATCCTTTTTTATTCCTAATTCTTTCCCAAGTTCTATCACCACTTTTGTCAGATTTTCTAAATTCTCATTTAAGTTGCTTCTTCGTATCCTAGATCATTTTCTAATGTCATTTAGTTCTTCTGAAACTGTTTCATCTTTTTTTCTGGAATAGTTTACTTGTCTAAAGAGATATCTTTCACATTTTTCTTATTGTAATATATGGGACTACAATCATTGGTTCTTATTTTTCATGTGAGATTAGTTTTCCTGAGTTTTCAGATAGCTTTTCTCACTTCAGGCTCTGTAAATCCCTCTTCTGTGGTTGACACGTGGTTTTCAGAAACACGCGGTCTGCGTGCTGCAGTCCTCTGCTCTGTCTGCCCTCTCGCCCTTCCCTGGGCCTTCTCTCTGTCGCTCGTGCCTTTCTGCTGCTCAATCCCCTTCTCACGGCGTGGAGCCCTCCCTCTTGGGGCCGCTGCTGGGAGGCGGGCCTGCTGTTTCCTGGGGTTTCTGCAGAACACGTCCCTTGGCTTCCGGCCACCAACCCCCACACAGCTGCAGGTCCTGCCCAAGCCCTGTAGCCACAGTGGACTGTCCCCGAGTGTCACAGGATACTTTGCAGTTCAAAGGGATACTGTGTCACCTGGTTTTGTTGTAGATGCCCGTTGGCATAAATCCATAATAATAAATAAATGGATTTATTATCCATTGTTCTGTCTTTTGATAGTGAATTTGGGGAGATTCAGAACCCATGCCACCATTGCCATCTACCTTGATTGTGTGCTGTAATGTTTTTTGCATTATTGCTATTTTAAATGGTAACTTCTAAAATTACACCTTAACATATCATTTTTGGATTAAAATAAATACACTCAATTAGGTTCATTAGGTTGCCAAACTGCTATTAGGAATGGCCTGAGGGTCGCATGGCCTCTTGCCTAGGCTCACTCCTTTCCCGGTGTCTCAGTGATGCCCTCTCTGTGGAGGTGAAAGCCAAATGCTACACACTCTGAAGAAATGCTAGTACTGGAAACTATAAATATTTTTAGATATTACATAATTTTAATACCATGTTTATTAATGCTACTCAAACCATAATAGATGCATTAGTGAATTTTCCTGCTCTTTTCTAAGATGTTTCAGCCTATCTCTGGCCTGGGGGGGGCCAGTGCAGGGGTCAGTGCCGCCCCAGTCTAGCGCTGGCCTTGCTGCTGCCCCAGGGCTGCGCCGGCTCAGGAGGACCCAGAACACCGCCCCGGCCGCCAGGGCCCTGCGTGATGGGGTGGAAAGCAGCCACGCTACCCGGCTGAGGCCTCCGGGGCCCCGCGTGATGGGGTGGAAAGCGGCCACGCTACCTGGCTGAGGCCACCGGGGTCCCGCGTGATGGGGTGGAAAGTGGCCACGCTACAAGCGCAGACTCAAGACGGGTGCCCAACAGGGCCGTGGCATGTGGGGAGAGCCAGGGAAGTCAGGCTGGAAGAGAGGTGCCGAGGGGCACAAAGATGGGGCCATGAGGCGCCCAGAGGCAATGGGCCTGGTCTCGGACTCTCCTGTCACTTCCCAGCTGCCCAAGCTCTCACGAGATGTCCTCACTGTCCCCTGGAGTAGATGCGACCTTCTGCTCTATCCTCATCATAATTACATCACTGCACGCATTTTTGTCAGTTCCAAGCCAAACATAAATGATGTTCTGCCAAGGAAACACAAAGCAAACTTCTGAGATCTAATGTGTTCAATATTCATTTTTATCACAGCCGCTTCTTAAAAAACCCAGGTCATCTAGATGCATTGATAAATGCAACCATATTCTTAATGCTTTCAACTCATGAGGATATTTTAGGTAGACTTAGGGAAGCCCAGGAAAACCAGCTCTCAATCCCAGTCACTTCTCCTCTCATCTCTCTGCAGTGCTACAAAGATGTAAGTGAGAAGCAGTCCAGATGTCTGGCCACGGAAAGCTCTAGAAAGGTCTGACTGACCATTTAGAGCACTTAAAAAGTTATCTGTAATTCCTCAGACTCTAAAATAGTCATAAACTGTGACTTAAAAATCACTAATGTAAGTCCTAACTTATCATCTTCTTCGCTTTGGCTGACAGAAAACAGCACAAAATTGTGACCCAGTTTTAAAAACAGTACAGGATTCTTTGCAGTACATAACTCTATCAGTCCCACTTATAACTAGCATAATATTTATGCTATCTCGGAAGGTACTTTAATACGACCTGATGTAGTATTATAATATTAAGAATATCTTGAGAGCCAGGCTCCAAATCAATATTATTTTCAGAAATTATTAATTCTTAACAAGTAATTATAGACACTGAAATTCAGGTTGAAAAGGTTTAAAGAGAAGTAAAATTTTAACCTCAATGGTTTGCATCAATGGTGATGTTAACAAAATAGATAAAATTAAGAGAGAAAGCAATCTGCAGGCTGGAACCCCTTCTGAGGCCGCCCCCGGCGCTGCGAAGCCCACGGGCCTTCCCTGCAGACCCCTGACCGGCCCCCGCCAGCCTCCGCCAGCTGCTGCCCCCAGCCCACCCTGAGCCCACCCTGAGCGCGATTTCAAATGGCAGCCCCTCGGTGAAGGGCCTCTCCTCCGCCGCTCACCTGCTCATGGCCAGCGCGCCAAAGGCAGGGGCTTCGTCTGTCCTTTGCTTACAAACTCCACAGGCCTAAAGCAGCCCCGGCCCACGCGGTGACGTGGCACTGAGGAGACAAGGCGCTCGCTCCCTGTGCCGCTGCGGGAAGAGCTGTGTGTGCTCAGGCCAGTCACACATGGGAGGAAACCCGACCGGAAGGGTCCCAGCGATGCGCCTGCTCTGCTGCTCCCGTGGCGGGCTTCACCCACACCTGACTTCAGGGCGGGGCGAGTGGGACAGCTCTGCCCCGGGACTGCAGGCACAGGAAACTGTCCTGCACCATGGGACAGGGCCGCCAACGTGCTCCACGCGACTGCCCAGACACCCACTGCCCCTTGGTGAAGCTCAAGAATATTCATAAAATGAAACTTTTCACAAAAGAAAAGAGGCTTCAGATAACAATACTTCTCAAGGCCACTTTCTCCAAACAGACATATGAACTAAGGTCTCTTGTCCATTGACACGGTGGAGAGGAAAGGCAGCTTCATGGCTCAGTTAGGTGCTTTTCTACATTTTCAGTGTTTTCTCATTTAAAGGATTCACATGTTGCAAGTTTTACACCCATAAGAAAGTGACTTGAAGAAGCATGGCTCACAGAGTTGGAAGGAAATGTTGGAGATCACTGCTTAATAAATGCTGTCCTAACAAGAGGCCCAACCTAGGGGCTCAACAGGCAGGGTTCAGGCCTGGGCCCCCCATGTGGGCCACAGCTCCCCACTCAGCTATGGGCAGTGGCTGAACAAACATATTGTGACTTTTGAAAATGAAGAGGGAGAGAACACACACTGAGCACCTGCACAGCATCTGCGGAAGCAATGTCTCTACATCCTTCGGCGACACATATTCTTCCAGAAATATAAATTACGCCATAATTAACAGATTCCCCATAGGAAACAGAAATAATCAGAATAGGGAGAGAAATCATTCATACCTTCTATCAATAGCTCTTGTCCATGGCTGCCAAGCAGTGTGCGGGACAGGAATGGGGCAAAGTCTACAAAAATTTCACGAAGAAGAGGAGCAACTTTTTCCAAGGCTCTTTCAAGTTTTGCAGTGATGCTGTTGAAATTAAGACATAAAAACTAATAAATATGATTAATTATAAAACGTCAAATTCTTCTTCCAAATTAAATATCTTAAAGTCACTGAAGTTCAATTCTAGCCATGGAATGACAGGCTTCCCGTGGAAGAGAGAGCGCACAGGACACACAACGCACAGGAGCTGGCTCTGACACGGCTTTCTGCAGCCGCATGGCTCCGTGCCCGCCTCCTGGCCTTTGGGAACAGTCTTCTGACACGCCTGCTCGGTGTGCCCTTACAACCAGCCCCCAAGACTATTTCCAACACCAAAATGTGTCACTGTGACATGTACAAAGAATGAAGACCTGCTCTCGAGGTATCTCTGAAAAGCTGGACATATGTGGAAGAAATGAAGTTCAGCCTCAGAGCTGTCGCTGAGCTATGGGAGGCATTTTCCATTTCATACATTCATTTACTTTTATTTGCCAACCTCTCATTATTATCCCTTGACTCTTTCGATTTAGGTTATGTGGCTTTACATAAGCACTGTCTGACGTTCTTGAAAACACCTTGAATGGCTACATGTAAAGAAAAACAGGTGGAGGAAATCTTCTGCTTGGGCCGAGGCATTTGGGAACAGGGCTTCTGAAACCTGGCTCTCTTTTGCCCCAGATGCCGTACAGCCTGGGGAGGCTGCGGGTGGGGAGGGGGAGGGGCTCCACACCTGCAGGCAGTGACTGGGGAGGGGCTCCGCACTTG
>PVIY010047136.1:0-18047 GCA_004026745.1 Myrmecophaga tridactyla
ACCTCTGGATATATAAATTATAGTATAAAAAATCTATTTAAATAATCTCATTGTATAACTGAAACTACTGAATTAAAGGCCTTGTTCCATGGTCAGTCTTTCTGGGTTTGGATACTTGCTGCAACACGAATAACTATGTGACTTGTGCAATCTAATTAATCTCTTTGTATGTTAGATTCCTCATTTGCAAATTAACCATAAACAAGAATTTATCTTCTAGATTTGTTACAGGACTTAAGTGGATTATATATATATATATCTGTAATATATATATACAAAATATATATGTATAATGTATAACATAGTAATAGCTACACTGCCATATAACATTAATAATCACAATAATTATAATTTGTAATTCTATTAAATGGTACGTTTAATTTATTTGATCATTTGCTTATACGTAGAGATTGCTTTGTTTCACATTTTTACGTTTATAGAAAGTTTGTTCATTAATATTTCTCCATGTCGTAAGGAATGTTATTATTTTTTGCCAGAAAATTTCCAAGTCAAAAGATATGCATAGGAGGTGGGCCATGGTGAGTCAGCAGGCAGAGTTCTCACCTGCCATGCCCGAGACCCAGGTTCGATTTCCAGTGCCTGCCCAAGCAAAAAAAAAAAGATGTGCACATTGCTATGCTATATTTCCTCTAGAATGGTTGAAATAATTACAACCTCAGAGTCTAAGATAAAGCTTGATTAATATGTTTGCTCCTCACAGTACATAATACAATTTTCTTTAATATTTACAGACTTAAGTAAGGGAAATGGTATTTTCTTTTAATTTTTGTTTCCTGAAATTTTATTCCCACATATTTTTATAATGAACTTCAAATGGCCATACCCCATTTTTAATTAGAATGATAATCCATTCTATATTACTTTGAAGGAAGAATTTTACATATTTAAGATTTTAATGTTTTTTCATCATGGATGGCAGAAATATTACCCATTTTACATACATTTAGCTATTCTTTATATGAAAGATGTGACACAGAGTTTTTGTTGCTTCTAATCAACCAAACCAACACACTTTTCTTTTATCCTGGACAGCTCTTCCTTGGCATTGGCTTTCTATTAATGTTGCTGTCTTGCTTTGCTCAAAGTAATAATCATGGTCCCCCTAGAATTATCTGAAAACATGCACACATTTAAATTTGCTTAGTCTTGTTGGGGTACCTGTAATCCAGATTCTTATTCGGAATTGGAAGCTCAAAGCCATTGCCTCTCACATTTCCAAAAGCTTTTAGGAAATTAGGAAAAAAATAAGTTTGAATGGTTATCTATAGGGCATACTCTCATCTGTTTTTCCAAATTGTTTCAAACTTGTATCCCTGAATGAAGCCAAGGAGTTATGAATTGTACTATCATGACATCAGTCATAAACAAGCACAATATCTTTGATAGAATCATCACATTGTATCAACTTGATACAATAAACAATGCTCTAAAACACATTATCTTTACCTTGGACTGATGTTTTTGATGTAATTTTATATTACTTCATACAATATTCTGTTCAGGTAGGGTTTGAGTTTCCTTTGGCTGCTCAAGTGAATACCATGAAATGGGCAGCTTAAAAAAAATGGGAATTTAATGACTCAAAGTTTTGAGTTTAGGAAAAAAGTCCTAATTAAGGCATCATTAAGGCAATGCTTTCTTCCCCAAAACTGTGGTGCTTTGGAACTGTCTGCTGGTGATCCTTGATCCTTGTGGTCCTCTGTCAGGTGACAATGAACATATTGGCGTCTCCCTTCTCTTTGGGGTTCCCTTGATATTCAGCTTTTGTATACTCCCATTGTTGTGCTCTCTCTGTCTCTCTGTCTGAATTTCAGTCTGTTTATAAAGGACTCCAGTAATAGGAATAAGACCAATCCTGATGGAAGTAGGCCACACTTTGCCTGAAGTAACCTTATCAAAAATCCTGCTTACAATGGGTGATGGGTTTGCACCATCGGGATTGCTATAATTTTTATGAACAAGTATTCTGCTTTTGTTCATTAAATGCTATAAATTGTATATTTAATAAAGTCTTAATTGTTGATCTAACAGAAAGTTATTTCCAGTATGGCTATTTCAAATACCAAGTGAAAGTTTCCATGGTAGGTGATTTAAACCTAATTTTAGCACTATTTCATGTCGTTTTTTCTTTCATTTACTATCTGAGTTCTTTGTTGTTGCATTGAAATTCACAAATTTTTGTAACAGGCAATTATAAACTATTTCTTGAAGAAGAGGTATTATAGCTCTTAAATTAAGTAATTAACAAACATATTGACCAAATAAGTAATTAGTAGTAATTCTTTATTGAATCTGAGTATTTATTCATATTCATCTATAATTTCACCATTTTCTAAAACTTATTTAACTCAAGTTACATGGGAAATTATCATAGTAGGTAACTAAACGAAAAATTATCTACCATATCAATAGCCTAATATTCTATACCATTTCTTGAATAATTCCTTTAGTCTCCTATATCCTCTCCTTGAATCTTCCCTCTTTCACCTGAAGTGTCATCTCAACTCAACCACCAGTCATCCAGTTAAAACATAAATCAGAACATGATTTATTCTTGAGAATTTTTCTATTCACCTCTCATTCAGAATAAAAATCATACTCTTTAAAACTATGCAAAATAATCTGTTTTCTGGATTTGGCTTTCCCTTCCCTCTCATAATTACTTCAAAGTTTACTTTGTTCCAGTTAAACTGTCTTCTTGTTGTTTCATAAATACATCAAACACCTATTTGAACTTGCTGTCCTCACTTGCTCAAATGCTTTAACCACCAATATCAATGGTACTTACACATTTCAAGGAAAGAGGGGACTTGAGAGGCAATATAGTGGATGAAATATCAGTGTCTAGTTAATATTAAAGTAGATTGGATCATATTTTCAGTGTAAGCTATATAAAATACAATTGAGATTTTAATTTTAAGTACATCGATATTTAAAAAAATAGGTTAAATCTTAGCAACATATCTTTTTTATTCAAGAATATCATCTTTTTCTCCTTCTAGTCAAATCATTCAAAATGTATTTTAATAATGAATTAAGTAAATTGTCAAAATGGCTTCATGAAGCTCAATATATAATGCCCATTTATTTTTTGAGTATTCCTAGATTTTATTTTATTTTTGTTATTTTGAAGAATAGTTGCCAAACTATTTTTTTCTTCTAATTAGTCTTTATTGCCATTAAAGGGGGTTATTATTTTCTCTATGTAACTCATCTATTAAATAATCTGTACTTATTGAGTAGAAATAAGCCTTTTTTTCTGCAATTATTGCTTTCAATCCTTCTCTGCTGAACTTCTATTCCCTGCTCACCAATGATAACTTGAACACCTGCCTTCGTGATTTTAATATATATAAAACTATTGGCCAGTGTACCTTAATCTTGCCTATTAATTGCTGATCTCTATTTAAGAACCTATAGTAGAGAACATCATCACCATTGATTCTGTATATACTGAAAAGGCAGGTTAAATGCTTTTACCTATTAATCTTCAGAGTAAGTTGGTATAATAATTATATCCAAATTTGGAAAACAAGATTTTGTTAGCATTTTAAAATTATTATATTAATAGATTTTTATTTAGTCAATCTTTCACAATCAATTACAGTCATTGTCTTTCTTTAAAATTTTTCTTACATAAGTACATCCAGTTCTTCTATCAAAATTATAACAGAAAATTCCTCTAAGGTGAGCTAAACTCTCTTCCTGGGGAAACGAGACTGAAAAAACCAAGTTCAAACCTATTTCTTTCGATCCTCCTGAATGTCAAGACAACATAAACATGTTGCCCACATAATTTATATTGAAATTGTTTGCACAAACTTAAAACAAATTAATTTTCCTACATATCACTTTAAACTCCCATATTGACAATGTGACAATGTTGATGGTATTCTAATTGAATGGATGCATAGTCAATGCTGTAATATGCCTTTATAGTCATAACCTAAGCAACTATCCTTATTTTGTTATATCTTTTATGATAAATATTAACATTTTTATGGCTTATCTGCTGTTATAATGTTTAAATCATTGTCATGAGGAAGGAAAGGATACATTAACCTAGTTTGAAAACCAAACTAACCTATTTTATTCTGATAATTTAAATGCTATCTCTATTCGATGTCAAGTCAAATATGAATGCTTCATTATTTATCGAGATCCTTTAAGTGCTACTCTTAATGGGATTAGTCTAGGAAACGTGCCTTTAAATCGTCAGAATGTGAATAGTATGGATTGTATATAAGTGGTTTTTGCTGCTATGGTTTGGAGATGTCATGAATTAATTAATGATTTTCCTCAATCCAATTTACTTCTGAAGTGGATACATATAAAGGAAAAAGAAATCATTTTGGGACTTGCTGGCTTAAGTAGTATCACAGTTATAATAAAAGGGGTTAAAGAAGTTAATGTTCTTTCTTTATTAAAAATGTTCCTATTATTTGTTAAATATTTCTTTTCTATATCTGATATTTGTATGTATTGATTCCATTTAAAAAAGGGATTGTTATGAATTGAATGGGTTGTATTTGGGTTTTCTTTAATAATATTTTAATGCATTAAAAGCCTGAGCTGAAGATGTTCTGGAGCTGAAGGAAAAATATACTTATGTGAATACTTACCTTTAAATAAAGAGATTCTATGAACACTTTAGGATGAAAATTGAAATAATATTGATAATTAATATGTATAAATAGATTACAAATGCAATTTAAAGTCATATTGAAATATTTGAGGCAAAACATTCTGTAACAACTACGCTTTTCCTGCAACATAACATGTTACTTAAGATCTCTTATTTTTCCTCACATCACATCACTGAAAAATTTTAAATGAAATAATCATTTATTTCAAAATATTTGCCAATGGTAATTTTTAGAGCTCTCTCCTTGAGTTTTAGTAAATAACCTGGGCATTTTTATATGAAATAATTATATAAAATATATATCATATATATTGTTTATAATTTATTTAACAATAAATAATAATAAGGGAAACATTACAAGATAATATTGCTCTACAGGGTTTATTGTTATGTAAGTCTTGGTTGTATCAAGTAATCAAATTTTAATTCTATCAAAATGAAACATAGCATGTTGGTTGAATATAAGCCCTTTTTAACCCAACCCCATTGAATAACAGTAATTTGAATGAGGAATATCCAAGCGAATTTGAACCTTAATTTAAAGCAAACTTACCAGAGTGTTTGGCACTTAAATTCTCAGTACAGTATGGTGAGTGTCACTATTTTTATTATTGTTATTGTTACTTATAAGGCATTTATTTTCCACTTTTAATAGTAAGAATATATTTCACCAATATACATATGCAGCATCTTCCTCTACTTTTATCCGAGGAAGTATTAGGGAGGAAAAAAAAATTCTGCTTTTTTCTCTAGAGAAAAGATTGCATCTTTAAAGACATCAAAACTTTATGACCCTAACTCAGTAAACCCAGATATATGATTTAAATGAACTTTTCTGTAATCATAAACTTGAATACGTAGGTCAGGAAGAAAAGTTAAATAAATGACGGGGTCTCCTTTTTTATGAATTGCTAAAGAATCATGGAGACACTGATTATGAGATGCTAAAGAATCATGGGGACACTGATAAAGTCTAGATGATTCCTAGAGTAGTTCTATTAATTGTCATTAGTTATTTTCAAGTGACAAAGTATCCCTAGTATTGTGAGATGAAGAAAGAATTTGACACATTGTCAGCTTTTACATGAAATTCCCAAAATTATAAGTTGGAAAATCATCAAAGAAACAAACAAACAAGCAAAATCTGCTCACTTGTATCCAAGTTACTATGCTGGTCTAGACAACTGTTTGAACAATATTATTTTCCTCAAGAGCAGTCTTCCAGTTTTAAGAGCTGTGAAAAGCCATGAAAGAAAATAACTTTCCATAGTGGGGATTGAACCCATATTTCTTAGATCACATACATGCAGTTGGAAATTTAGATATGGATTACAAAATCTGATAAATATTTTAAAGCTTTTTCTTTACGCCTATTTTGCTTAACCCTATATTATCCATAATTATTTTACAAATGATTCTTTGTATTATATAAATGCTTGATTTTGGAATGTGATAGTTGCATATTTATCATGTCTTTTCATATATATCCGTATTTGTCCTCATGTTATGTATTTATTTTATTGTTTTAAATTTTGTTCTCATATTTCGTAACATACTTTAAAAATGTACTAGTTAGTATAACATGCCCTGTGATTTATAATGTTGACCCAAAATAGTTTTTTATAGCAATATTTCATATTTTTTATCTACAGAAAAGATCTCAGTGACAAATTTAACAGAGAAGTTACTCTAATGGGTGAATTCTATGTCCCTTAAGCAGTCTGTATCTGTATTCACAGTATAGCAGCATGTCAAATATTGAAGGCCATCATATAATAATTTCTTTCAGTGCATAATGACTAGCAACTCATATACTCTGTGAGCTATGGCAGCATGTAACAGAGAAGCATTTACATGGTCCGTTTACAAGATGAGGCTGCATAAATTCTATCGGATTATATAAAAGTGGTTATTAAAATAGGTCCTCAAGAGTTACTGGAGAGCTACAAATTCTTAAGCGATCTACTTTCAAGTCATTTTATAAGAATTATAATTTCATGCATATTGGGTACTTCATTATCATTGACTTTGGAAAAAAAAATGGGACATTCACAAGCCAGTTGCAGACTTCTTGGTGCAAGTGTCAATGCAGCCTGCACTATTAAACGAGACATGTTAAAAGGGAAAAATGGATACAGATAAAATTCACTTTATTTTTTACTCAAAATAGGAATGTTAACCTACTGCAGATATTCGAAGCTATTATGAAGTTCTAAAGAAAAGCAAGTTTTGTTATGAGAAAAGAAGCTTTACTTTATCAGATAAAGTCTCAAAGCTACGTACTGTAAGACCTAGGGCTGCAGTGAAAGAAAATTCACACGTAAGAAAAAAAATCAGAGTATTCATAAGAGATACATTTGAAAGAAAGTTGTTTTTGTCTTGCCAAGACACAAAGGTCTAGATTCTTAAAATGTGTTTGCTCATTCATTCATTCTGTTTCAAGACCTCTCCCTTCCACAGTGATCGAAAGGAAGGTGAATTCACAGAGAGTGCCTCATGGAACGGTGAGAGGCCCTGTGGCTGGAGAGAGGCTTCCAGTAGTAGGTTTGTATAGGCGCTACTGATAATTATCTATAGAAGCTGAAGAGTCAAATGGAAGATTTCACAATCCAGTCATAAAACTATTCTTAGGGTTGAATTTACTTTAATTTCATTTCGACATTTATTTTTATCTACATGACTAAAAAAATGTAATTAATGATTTAAGAATGCCCCAAAGTCTATCAATATGTTGTTACCTCAAAATAGTGATGTAAAAAGGTCTAGCTCACCATCTAGTTTATGATATCTTATTTTTATTTTCATAGTATGTTAGGAATGTTAAGATGTTTATTAAAGGAACAGTCATATATTTGATTTATTTTTGTCATGAATGATTAAAAGAAAATCAGAATTTTACTTATATTATTGGACAACTAAACTTCATGCCTTTGTGATACAAGGGAGTAATAGAGGGAGTTAACTTTTAAATATCTTCTAAATAAACATCTAGAGCAATTAGAATCAATAAAAAGGGTAAATTTGATAGACAGAGTAATATTCTTTTTAGCAGACTCAGTAATAAATCAAAGAGCAAAAGAGTGTGAAAAAAGACACAAAGTGGTTATTCTAAATTATAATCCTAAAAGGTAAAGTCTTATAGACAAATAGAAAACAAATATTCCACTGTTTTTATTGGTGTTGAAGAAAGAAGAAATAAATTTCAGTAAAAAAATGAGGGTCCCAAAACTCAAAATTATTTCCTATCTATTTTAATTTGAGTGAATTCTCAAAGGCTGATAAAACAGACTAAAGTAATAATTTTCCTAGAGTTAGAAGAGACCTCAGGATTTCATCTGGACAATTCTCCATGGTTTGGGTAAATAAATAATATCTGCCCTTTATCCACAGATAAGATAACCAAATTTCTGAAATGCCAACTATCTTATCTAGTAAGCATGTTGAATCTTACCAGGATTAAAGGTTATGTACTATTTCTGTAATATATTCAGGGAACAGAAAAGTGAATTTAAGTAAGCTTTGCAATATGAGTACAAATTTTTTAAAGATACCTTATTTTAGAAAAAATTAATTTTCTTTGTCACATATTTAAAGTTGTTTTTAAATTGCAGCTTAATTCAGAATTAATAAGACCATATGTATTTTATTGACTACAATGCATATTGATTTTATGTATTTTATATGTTCACTTAAAAAAGCTGTAATTAAACAATGTTATCTCTTTCTCCTAAAATTTATAGGTGAGTAACATACAGAAATGATGTCTCTGAAAATTCACAATATAAATTCCTTAAAGAATTCCTATTCAATTTATATGAGCTGGGGCAGCTGCCGTGGCTCAGCAGGCAGAGCTCCGACCTGCCATGCTGGAGGTCTGGAGTTTGATCCCTGGTGCCTCCTGCCCATATGCAAATTAAAAAAAAAAATTATATGAGCCTATATTTATATAAATGTATGATGTGAAACATGTATTTATACATTAATCTACATATAATTGTGATAATAATAGCAATTGTTATTGTCAGAAATTAGTAAAATGTGACCTCTAATGTATCAATAAAATAAATCTTCAAATAAATTTTCTATGAGAAACAGATTATTTTGTTGGCTCCCTTGAAATTAATCCCATAATGGTAAAATATTTATTTCATATTTTACCTGTGTAGTAAACAAAGACAAAACAGAAATGACCTTGGTTTCCAAACTGTTGATATTAAGTGGAAGGTGTTTTTTAGCCTACACTTCCTTTTATTTTCTTTTATCAATTTTTCATATTTAATTTAGTATTTATAATACTTGGAAAGAAACATTTCTACTTTCAAATTTTTATATTGACCCATTGAGGACTTGGAAAAAAAGCAATTTTCTCATTGCTTTCATTATTAAAGTGAACAATAGGTTTAGTCAGTGAAAAGTAATAGAATCTCTACTTTGGGGTTAAAATTAAATATATATATATATATACACACAGACTTTGGGTTTCAGCTACATCGTGCCACCAGCTTGGAAGTCAACACAACCCATTTTACAATACAGAAAAAGCATAACAAATTGAAGATCTGATAATTCTTCGACCTAAATAATTAAGAGATTCCCCACCCCAATCTGGCAAGATATGTAAATGCAAGGAATCATAGACAAGATCAGTTTACCTGAAGTCAAAGCCATGGACCAATGTTCCATGTTCCAAACACATTGGAACAATTAAATGGTGATTTTGGCAATTGCTCGAAACTAAGTGCGAACTAGCCTGAACTGGAGAACACTTTTCAGCTACATTCTAGGTGCCTCCACCACCACAAGCATTTTTGGGTTTAACTTTCAGGAATTCCAACAGAGTCTCACAATATGAATCCAGTTCATATTGGAAAACCAATTCATGTCTCTAGCAGCAGGACAAAAGTAACTGATTTTAAATAATGTAGGAGCATTTTTCATTGACAAAAGTCTATTTTCTGGGGCAAAACCTTTTTTTAATTGATAAAACAACATGTAATACTACATACATACATTCTTAACATTCAATATTTCATACATGGTGTACAATCAGTGGCTCACAATATCATTGCATAATTGTGTATTCATCACCATGATCATTTTTTGAATATTTGCTTCACTAAAGAAAAAGAAATTAAAAAAAAGGAAAGAAAAAACTCATACATACCATACTCCTTACCCCTCCCTCTCATTGACCACTAGTATTTCCATCTACCCAATATACTTTGACCTTTGTTCCTCCTATTGTTTATTTTTTATCCATAGTTTTTACTCCTCTGTCAATACTCTAGATAAAAGGAGCATCAGACACAAGGTTTTTACAATCACACAGTCACATTGCAAAATATATATCATTATACAATCGTCTTCTAGAAACAAGGCTACTGGAACATAGCTCTACAGTTTCAGGTACTTCCCTTTAGCCACACCAATACACCATAAACTATATCTATCTATATAATGCATAAGAATAACCTCCAGGATATCTATATAATGCATAAGAATAATCTCCAGGATAACCTCTTGATTCTGTTTGAAATCTCTCAGCCATTGAAATCTCTCAGCCATTGACACTTTAATTTTTCTCATTTCTCTCTTTTCCCTTTGTTTAAGATTTTCTCAATCCCTTGATGTGGGGTCCTATCTCATTACAGGATTTCTGTCCCAGGTTGCCAGGCAACCCTGGGAGTCACATCCTACATAGAGGGGGAGAGCAGTGCGTTCACTTGCTGTGTTGGCTTCGAGAAAAAGCCTACATCTGAGCAATAAAAGAAGTTCTCTGGGGGTGACTCTTAGGCCTAATTTTAAGTAGACTTAGCTTATCATTTGCAGGAATAAGTTTCATAGGGGCAAACCTCAAGATTGAGGGCTTGGCCTACTGATTTGTTTGTCCCCACTGCTTGCTAGAATATCAGAAATTCTCCAAATGGGAAAGTTGAATATTTCCCTCTTTTTCTCCATTCCCCTAAGGGGACATTGCAAATACCTATTTATTCACTGTCCAAATCACCCTGGGATTTATTGGGGCTTCACACTAACCCAGACAAACCAACAAAATCTCATGCTTATTCAAGATTTCATGTACTTATGGTGTTCAACTAAATTGACAATACAAGTTAAATTAGGAAATACACTACCCAAAATATAAATTTTGCACCAAATAAACATCTTTCCCTTTAGTCTCACACAGAAGTTGAAGTTTCATCAGGGACTTATCTCACATAGGGACACAAACCCACTAAAAGTAAAGATTTAAACATAAGATTATAGAACACTTTCCCTTTACCACTCCTTAACACTAAATCAGCAGTGCCCAGCGTAATAATACTGGACTATATTTTTTAAAAAGCTGCAAAGCACAGGCTCTACTTTAATAGGAGACATTAGGGGAACTCAAAGAAGCTCTAAGAGGATTCTGAAGCCTCTTGAAATTACAGTTAGAGAAAACATTAAACACAGATCAATGCTCTACCCAGATTATTGCAATACCTCATATTCAATCATTTTTATCTCAGTTTTAGTTCCTTAGTGTATTATCAGCCTTCAACCAAAAATTACAAGGTATGCTAAAAGATAACAAAACAAAACAATAAAACAGAATAGGAATGCAAACACCATCAGAATCAGATTATCACAGTGATTTTGGATATGTTAAGCAGGGCACTAAAATTGTTATGATTTTTATCTTAAGAGCTCTAATGGAAAGAGTAAACAACTTGTACAAGCTGAGAGACGGAAACTATAAAAAAGGATAAAAAGGAAATGCTGGAAACTGAAAAGCAAAACTTGTAACTGAAAGAAAGGATGCCTTTGATGGACACATCAATAGACTGAACATGGGAAAAAAATACCTGTGAGGTAGAAGATATATCAATATGACCTTCCCAAACAAAAATGCAGAGAAAAAGCAAATAAAAATATAAAAAAATATTTAAAAATTGTGGGATCATTTCAAAAGTAGTAACTCCGTGCAACTGGAATACCATAGTCGGTAAAAGAATTAACATAGAATGGAGCAGAAGAATTATTTGAAATAAATATTGCCAAGACTTTCCAAAATTGATGGTAGACATCAAACCATAGTCAAGTCTTTCAGAAAAAAAACTGAGTAGGATAAATTCAAAGAGTTTATACTTCAGTACATCATATTCAACTACAGAAAGTCTGAGACAAAGGGAAAATCTTGCAAGGAGCTAGAGAGGAAAAAAAAAACACCTTATCTGCAGAGTCAAGGATAAAAATTAATGTGAAATTCTCTTATGAAAGCCTGAAGAGATTGAAGAGAAATAGCTAATATATTTTAAATATAAAATAAAACACTATGACCACCACCGGTCTGGAATTAAGTGAAACTATCTTTCAAAAGTGAAGGGGAAATACAGATTTATTCACACAAATAAAAACTGAGGAAAGTCAACACAAGCAGAGATGCCCAGCAAGAAATGTGAAAAGAAATGACATGGGTCAGAAACTCAGATACACATGAAGAAAAGAAGAGCATCAGAGAAGTAATAAATAAATGGCAAATAAAATATTTTATTTTTTTCCTTTTCTTAATTGATCTAATGATAACTGTTCAAAGTTTTAATATTAGCAATGTATTGGGTTATAATAGGTGTATTAGGTAGTAAGCTGCTGGAATTTGCAAGTTTATAGTGGTAAGGCTGTGAAAATGTCCAAATTAAGGCAGGAACTAGAGGTTACATTCACTCAAGAAAAGCCAATGGAGTTCTCAGCAGGGAGGGCACATGGCATTGTCTCCTAGCTTTCTCTCACAGCTTCTTGTTTCGTGAAGCTCTCCCAGGTGTGTGTGTCTTCTTCATCTCCAAAGGTTTCTGGCTGTGTGGGCTTTGTTGGTTCCGGTGGCTTTAAAGCTGTTTCCAAAATGGTTCCCTCTTAAAGGGCTCCAATAAGCAACCCCACATTGAATGGGTGGAGACACATCTCCATGGAAACATTTAATCAAAAGTTACCACCCACAATTGCACAATTGAGTGGGTCAAATCTCTACAGAAACAGTCAAAAAGATACCACCCAGCAATATTTAATGAGGATGAAAGGGCACAGCTTTTCTGGGGTATACAGTAGATTCAAACTGGCAAAATAGAATATGAGGAATTGAAATGAATGTTAGCAATATTATAAAAGATGGGAGGAAGGAATTATAAATGCTCTTTTATAAATTATTTGCTCTATCAAGGAAATACAGTGTTGTTTGAATGCAAACGTAGTTGTAAATGTAAGTTGCAAACTCTAAGGCAAATTCTTGACATATTTTACAAAAGATCAAAATGAAATCATGTCAAATACTCCAATTCAGAGAAGGCAGAAAAAAAAGGGTAACACAAAAAGCAACAAAGGATTAAGTTAATGGATAAAAAAGTTTTAAACATAGTAGATATTGATATGGTTATACAAATAAACACATTAAATAGGAATAGACTAAATATACCAATTAAAATAAATTTTCAGAGTGGAGGAAAAAATGACCCAGCAATACCACGTCTGGAAGAAACTCTTTTCAGACAAAAGTAGACCTCAAAACAAGGAAAATTATCAGGGATAAAAAGAATTCTAAAATAATAAAACATGATTTCTCAAAGAAGATCATGTATTCATCTAACAAAATACATGAGACAGAACCAAAAGGAAAAATAATATATATACCATTATAGTTGCATATCTAAATATCTCTCAGTGTCAGGGTTCTCCAAGGCTATGCTCAAGCTAAGTGATTCATTGGAAAGATTCTTAAGATTCCGAAAATGCTGTTATACTCCTGGTTATGGATTTTTACTGCAAAAGGATAGCAATCCCAATCAGCTAAGGGAAAAGATGCAGGCACAAAATCCAAGAGGTACTAGGTATAAATTCCCAGATACCCTCTCCCATTGTTGCATGAACACTCCTGATTCTCCCAGCAGTGATGCATGACAACATGTAAAAAATATTTTTTGCCAGAGAATCTAACTCGAGCTTTGATATTCAGGGTTTTCATTGGAGTAACTCACATAAGCATGCAGTTAACCTCTACCCACTAATACTTCAGCCTTCTGAGAAGAAATCACAATAAGCATTAAACATAAATCACATTTAGCATAAACTCTGATCAAACTGATACTGTGGGAGTCAAGAATTCAGACACACAAGAACACTCACATCATGCTAAATATTCCAAGGGCTCAGAACTCATATCTTCAGAACTAGCAAATAATGAGTCCTAAAGACAGGTATTTCATGGGAATGTGAATGGTTTGAGCAACCAAGAGCTACTGAGTTAACCTTGCCCAGTACATCCTCTTTAAGTAGGAGCAGATCAAACAGACAGAAAATCAGTACATATAGAGTTGGCTGGAAGGGCACTATTGTTCAACATGACCTATTTGATATTTATGAAAAATTCTATCTAATAAAAGGGGAACAAACAATTTCTCTGAGCCTCACATTGAACATTCATAAGATACATCACATTCAGGGCCCTAAGACCCATTTTAATGGTTTAAAAGAATAGAAATCATACAATACATTGTTCTAAAATAAATTTCAATTGAATTAAAAATCAATAACAAAGATATCTGGAAATAACCCAAATATCCGGAAATTAAACACAACACTTCTAAACAACTCAAGTGTCAAAGAAAAAGTCACCATACAAAATAAACATTGTAAGGTAAATGAAATGAAAATACATATTATTAAAATTAGTGGGGTATATTGAAATTAGTACTTAGATATTTATAGCAGCAAATCTATGTATTTGAAAAAAAACCTTCTAAAGTGAATAAGGTAAGATTCCCCCTTTAGAAATTGGAAAAAGAAGGACAATTTCTCCTTAAGAAAAACAAAAGAATAATTAATGAAAATCAAAGCTAAATAAATTGATGAATTTGAAAACAGGAAAAAAATAAAGAAGATCAGTGAAATCCAAAGTTGGTTCTTTAAGATGATCTACAAAACTGAAAAACTTCTAGCATGGCTACACAGGAAGAAAATGAGAGAAGACACAATTGTTAATATCAGACCGAGTTATGATCACCACTGATCTCATGAACATTAAAAGGAAACTTTTTAAAACACTATAAAAAATTCTATGACCATAAATTTGGTAACTTAGAAAAAATAAATGAATTCCTTGAAAATTCAAGATTCACACAAGAAGAAACCTACCATCAAGATTCACACAAGAAGAAACAGATATAGTAGAAAGGGCTGCATATATGAAACAAATATAATCACAATTAATAGGCTTCAAAAAATAAAGTTGGGGGTGGTGTGAGGGTGGGTGTGAAAAAAAAAAAGTAAAGCTGTGTGCCCAGATAATTTCACTGGTGGATTCTTCAAATATTTAGATAAAAATGTCACCAATTCTCTAAACCTGTTCCAGAAAGCAGAAGGAAAGAACACTTCTCAGGCAATTTTATGAGGCCAGCAACACCTTAGTACCAAAGCTGTACATAAACACTACCAGAAAGAAAAAAATTGCAGAACAATATCTCTCATGAACATGGATGGAAAAATCCTCAACAAAATGTTAGCAAATTAAACCCAGTCATTACAAAAATAATTAGAAACTATGACAAAATGGGGTTTATTATTACAGATATGTAATACTGGTTTGATATCAAACATCAAATGATGTAAACCAAGACACAGGCATACTGAAGAAAATCCTATAATCACATTATGTAGGAATAGAGAAGAACTTTCTAAATTTTATGAAAAAATCTACAAAAAACATAAACACCATACTTAAAGGTCATAACTGGATGTTAATTTCCTTAAGTCTACAACAAGGCAAAGTCGTCCCCTCTTATCTCCCTATTAAACATTATACTGGGAATCCTAATAAGTGCAATTAGATAAGAAAAGCAATCAAAAGATGTATGGATTGGGAAGAAGAAATACAAATTTCTTCTTCAAAGGTGGTATGATTGTCCATGTACAAAATCTCAGATAATGGACAAAAAAAGTCTAGATCTAATAAGCAATAATACCAAGATTGAATGAGATAAGGTTAATAAACAAATGTCAATGACTTTTTTATACACATACAATGAAAAAATAGAACCTGAATATTTTTAAAATGTATCCATTATATTAATACCAAGAAAATGAAGTACTTGAATATAAACATAATGACCACAAGATCTATATGCAGAAAACTACAGAAATCTGGTAAAAGAAATCAAAGACAATCTAAATAAATGGAGGTGTATTCCATGAATTGGAACACTTATTCCCAGCATGAAAGATAGATTTAATTCAAGTTATTTCGTAGATATTGACAAACTGATTCTAAAGTTTAAATGGAAAGGAAAAGATTTAGAATATCAAACATAACATTGGTAAAGAAGAATAAAGTTGGAGGACTGATTCTACTTCACATCAAGATTTGATATAAAATTACTTTATTCAAAGCAGTGTGGTATTTGTAAAATAATATATACATAGATCAGTAGAACAGAGCTGACAGCCCAGAAATAGACCCATACAAATACAGTCAACTGACAATCAATAAAGGAGTAAAATCAATTTTAAGGGTAAAGGATAGACTTTTCAACATATGGTTCTGAAAAAATTGGATGCCCATATGCAAAAAAAAAAAAAAAAATGAGTCTTGTCATCAAATTTATAGCTTTTCCAAAAATTAATCCAAAATGGATCATAGGCCTAAATGTACCTAAATTTATCCAAAACTGTAAAACTTCTAGAAGAAAACATAGAAAATCTAGGTAACTTTGATTTGGTCATGGGTTTTTAGATTTAACACCAAAAGCATGATCTATGAGAAAAAATTAGGTTGTTCCTTATTAAATTTTTAAAAATGCCCTACAAAAGACACTGCCAAGAGAAGAAAAAGTCAATCCAAATATTGGGAGAAACTATTCACAAAAAGTATATCTGATAAGGTTGTTGTATCCAAACTATACAAAGAAGTCTAAAATTCCACAAAAGAAAAACAAGCAACCCAATTTAAAAATTGGCAAAAGATCTCAACAGATACCTCACTAAAGAAGATATTCAGATGGCAAATAAATACATGAAAAATATTTAACATCATTTATCATTAGGGAATTGCAGTTTAAACAGTTATGAAATACCACTAAACACCTTAAGAATGGCTGAAATAAAAATAAAATGACAATACCAAATGTTAATAAGGATATGGAGCAATAGGAGCTCTCAATCACTGATGGTGGGAATAGAAAAACAATGATATATAATCACTATACTCTTGTGGTATTATAAGTTACTCTAATAGTTGTATCCCAAGAAGTACAGATTAATGATTCTGATACTGCTATACATTTATACTGGAATTGAACAATTAATAAATGCATGAGAGATGGTGGCAGCTAGGTTTCTCCATATTGTTTGGGAAATTTACTGATAAGGGGAAGAATCTAGAATTATCCACATGGTAAAAGACTAGAGTTGGAGGTATCAGTGTGAACTCATGCTGAGATTAATATAGCTACAGCTGGCTATATAGAGAAATGTTTGTAAATAGGTGTGTAGTTCATTGATCTGTCAGTTGAGAGGGCCCAAAAGAAATGAACTCTTCTCCCCCGTAGCAATGAGCACATGTAATGGCCTTATATTAGTTTCTTGAATAAAAGGAAAAATGGCTGATTGTAAGACTGGGGAATAAAACATTTAAGATAAATCTGAATCATCTTGAACTGCCAGAAAGCAAAGAAAAGTCTCCTAAATAAAAATACAAACAAACAAATGAAATATTGATAAGGTCTGCCAAAGGGACACAGGTGCCAACTGAAAGCGTTGTAGAGCCATAAAAACCTAAAGTAATATTGACTTATAACCCAAAGCATAGAGTAAATATTCATGAGCCCACACTGATACAAATCAGTGATTGAGTAAATAAATAGGCAAAAATATATACATACTATGTAGAAAAATTCCAGATAATTCATATTGATACTCTGCTCGAAAGGAGGAGGAGCATAAACCCCATTCCTTTTTCATAGACTGAGCATAGCAATTCTTTCCAAAGATTGCAGTATGGAAAGGGAAAATATTATCATAACTTTATTGTGGAAAATCCAGACAAACATTGCCTCAGCAAGGTGATCAAGTTCAACGTCAACAGCATAAATCCTGTTGGGTGTATAAACTCTTGATATGATGTGAAGAAAATGGTATTTTACCTGTACTGCCTTCCTCTCAAACAAACCATAACCCTAGCCTAATCTTGAAAAAAATTAATAATTGAATTTCAATAAAAGGGCATCCTACAAAATATCTAACCAGTACTCATCAAAACTGTCTAGTTTATCCAAATCAAAGAAACTCTGAGGAAGTGTCAAAGTCAAGAGGAGTTTAAGGAGACATGATAACAAAATATAATATATCTTCCAACAGA
>PVIY010047137.1:0-18045 GCA_004026745.1 Myrmecophaga tridactyla
TTTTTTTTTTAATTGGTGTTTTGTCCCCCCTTTGAGGGGGCATGTATAGGTTTTTTGGTCTTTTTATTGTTGAGTTGTAAGAGTTCTTTATGCGCTCATGTATCAGGTACATGATTTGCAATAATTTCTCTCATTCTGTGGGTTGTCCTTTTACTTTATTGATCATGTCCTTTGAAGCAGAAAAGTTTTTACTTTTGTTGGTGTCCAGTATGTCTCTTTTTTCTTTGGTTGCTCATACTTTAGGTGTCAGCAGTAAACCATCTCTAAACATTTATGCATAGTTCATTTGAATTGCATTTAGCACATTGCAAAACTGAATAAATACCTAACTGGTTATGAGAAGTCAATCTTTAAAGTTTCCGTTTTTTTCTTACAGAAATTTCCATCATGAAATCTTGAGTCATCCTATTCAACCCTCTAACCTTGATAAGCCAAAGATATGGATGGAGCGTGTGAACACAGCATGGGGGGAGCGTGTTCACAGATTCTCCCAGCATGTCCGTAGAGATCCAATACATAGACAACAGCCTCCCCAGACTGCCTGCCTGTCTGCCACGAGACTGAGACCCACTCAGAGTCGTTTGGTTCAGCATAAACCTTGTGAATCAGTCACACCTCAGATACAAATAGGTATTGAGATTAGCCTAAAATTTGCCAGAAAGCAACAGTGAAGCAGCATGATTGACTGGCATGTTTTCAGGAACCTAGAGATAAATTGATGAGATTTCTTAAGAGAGATACCTGTTTCTGTATAATATTTTAGGTTTAAATCGGTATATTTTAGTGTATATTCAAGATAGGTAAAGAGGTGATACTGATTTTGTATATAATTATGCAGTAGTTTTATCATGTCTTCCGCTTCATTGCTTATAAGACAGCTATAATACATAAATGTTCTTTACTTTGAATGAAAAAGCCACAATATGTATATTGGTCAAATTTTAGGGTTTTTTTCCTCCATCATGCATTTCTATGTGATTTAGATAGTAAATGATGCCATAGTGAGGTGGTAACAAAGAAATTAAAAAATCAGAGTTGGAGAAAAAGTATCTATATGAAATTTTTCATTCAAAAGTGGTGTGAGAATCAAGAATCCAATTTCAAGTTCATACATTTGTGTAACTCATGCACTTTTTCTACGTGTCTATCTTCCAGGAAAATCTGGCCAAAACACTGGTATTAGGTTAACTTGTTTACCTGAAACAGTAAAAAGTTACTAAATAACTACAAGTGTAATTCTATATAAATTTACCAAATGATTTTGATTCCATACAGTCTTATAAGTTATCACAGTTAGTTAGTAAATTGTCTTCTCACATAGACTAATCTGTCAAGGGTTTGAGACACCCCAGTTCCAAACAGTAATACTAACCTGGTGGAATTCTGGTACTTGAAGCATTGGCTCAAAAATGTGTTAAAATAAACATTGATTTTGAGACCCTGTGGCTTTGTGAATGTTTCAGAAATAGCTTTGAAGAAAATGAAAATGTAAAGCAGATGACAGCTTTCAGAAGGAGCAAAAGCAGCTGTTTAGAGAACTTAAGGACCTTAGTCGAGAGAACACTTCTTTGCTTCAGGCTTACTTCAATCCTAAAACTTGTTCAGCTGTTCTTTTTCCAGAATACTTTGTTCATACTGTCCTTAGCATTTCATTAAGCAGTTCACCAAGCAGTTAGATAACTATGATTTAGTTTTAGCATAACTAAGTTTATGGTACTTCATTGTTACTTACAGATACCACTAGCTATTGTCAGTGTAGACAGGCCACCATTTTCTAGCTTGTTCCATAATATTGTGGATCCTGTAAAAGTAAGTTTGACATTGACCAGCTTTAGTAGTCCACCCAGATTCCTGTGATACCTTTTCACTTTTTATGTCCTCCTCCCCTCTTCACCATAATTCTAACATATAGGAACTGGGTCTTCAGCCTGAGGTGCTCTTTGCCGTTATTATATGAAAGCTCCTTTATCTCGCATAGATGCAGATTATACCCAAAAGTCTCAAGTCCCCAGAGGAAACAGCTGAAGTCACCCTCTGTGCAGCTATGCTAGAAATGATGCCTTTGCTTGGCTTGACTCCTTTTTCCTGTCCTGCTATTCCACCTTCCTTACTGGTGTCAGTATCACCTTCTTCATAAGCACTTTACATGCACTTATCTTCATCTGCTTCTGGAGAGCTGACAGATGATAGTGACCATAGAGTTGGGTAATTTGTAACAAAATGTCACATGGGTTTCTCTTTCTATTCTGGAATAGGGCCAAAGACCAAAAAATACAAAGTTGTCCATTGTCTAAAATCAGAGAACACGAGGTGTTAGGGCCAGTAAGCACCAGGGCTTTACTGTGGGTTCCAGTTCAGAGAACATACCTTGTTGCCAACTGCCATTCCACAGGCAATAGCCAGGGAGGCCTGGCAGAAGTGGACAGATGAGGTGGTGTGGAGTAGATTCCAGTCCTTTGGGCGCTCCCCATGGGCTGAGGGAACAGAGTGCATCTCCACTTGCAAACCACAGGAGGGGGTGCCTGCTAGAAGGGGAGCCTAGCATGTTCCTCCTGGTGGGGCTTGTTTTACTACCAAAGATAAGCTCAGTGTTCTACTATCAGAGCATGGGGGTGCAACTGGAGAGAGGATGTGGGGTACCCCCAGGCAAAGAGGTATTGAAGATGGATCCTGCCAGCCTGAGTTGGGGGTTAGAGGACTTAGGCAGTAATGTGGGGGGCTAATAGGCAGTTGCAACAGGTGAGTGTGACATTTTGCCTCTAGCTGGGGATCAACTCGGCTATCACCTGAGTAAACTGCTCAGGAACAAGCCCCTACCTAGTCCATTAGAGGAGTAGAAGTTGCCACTATGCACAGTGAAACCCATAGACCAGGAGTCAGGACACAGTATAGCCAATTAAGGAAGGGGTTGCAACCTCACAGCTAAGCAGCGTTTATCAAACTAAGCTGCATGTGGGATCTCCTGGGAAATGAAAAACAAATAAAAGACATGCCCAGACCCCATTCCAGACCAATTAAATCAAAGGTATGGTATTTTTATTAAAGGTACCAGGTGATTTTAATGTTCAGCCTGTATTGAAAACACATGTAGAAGAAACCTCTTAGCATCTCCATCCCAAAGAGACGAGAGCAAAGAAAGGAAGGAGAAAGTATAAAAGCAAACCATCCACAACTAGAGCAGGCCTGTTCTACATAACAAGGAAAAGAGCTTTGAATCTGATGTGGGCACTTCTGTGAAATAGGAGGTCTTAAAATAAGCAGGACTGAGCCTTAGAAACTGAAATAGATGTTTACATCACTGAAAGCTTAAGAGAATCTGGACAAGAAGTTAAAGAAGAAAGGGAAATCAACTATGGTGGGGTGGGGGGAATTACTGGAAAAAAAACTCTTAACGTGTTTCGTCTCCAATTAAGTTCCCCTACACCGTTATGACTTCAAGAAGTCTTTGAGGTTGGGTAGCTTTGAATCTCCATTTGCCGGCTCATAACCAAGAGTCATGGAGTCCAGTTTAGTGAAGTTAGGTTATTTTTAAAATTTTAAAGAAATATGTATTAATAATCCAGAATGATTGTTACAGGAATTTTTTACATTAATTTTTACTGAGCTTTCTCTTGAAATTTCCCTTGTTAAATGATGCCAAATATGGTACTGTCTCAGATTATAGATCTCATACACATTTCTTATTTCTGTGGATCATGGAAATGACTGTTGTTCTAAAGGTTTCCTGTAGATGGCATTCCTTGACTTTGTCTTTACAGGTTTTATAGCAGGAACTTACTAAAATAGACTCAATTTTGAAACAATCACACTTGCATTTTAAAGGTGAACTAAATTAGAATTAAAAAAATAGACCTACCTACTATGAGGTACTTTCAGAATATAACATGGTGTAGTGAAACTGGAATTTTTTTCTTTTATAAATTTTGTTTGTTTTATCTTTCTGTCCATTACATTCTAGTATCCCTTTTGAATTTTTTTTGAATTTTTAAATGTCATTCAAAAAGCTACATAAAATTGCGTTCATAAAACATTTTCTCAGCTATTGTTATCTTCTGTGAGAGACAGACATTTAGGAGGCTACATTAGTTCAAATCAAGTTCTGAAAATTAAGTTCACCTTGAAATACCTTTTACATAGGGCTTGCTTTTTATATCTGAGATACTTAAAACATTTAATTAGTTTATCAAACCAGTGTTCCTCAAAAGATTGAAGCTTTGTCTTCAGCTATACCACAATCTTGCAAGTTTAGGCCATTTGACTTACAGTTCTTTTTCCTCAAGGGAATCTGGTTTTGAAAGGATTTTTGATGCATCGATGAATATACACTGTAAAAGAGTACTCCATTTTCATACCGTTAAAGATCCTCAGAATAATACAAACACAGAAAAAAAATGTAGCAACAAAATCTTTACCTGAAATTAATCATGATGGAAATGGAAAGTTTCATTTTACATATGTTTTGGTAAGAAAGCAGTACATTCTCAAACAGTTTTCATCAGTTAGCTTGAAACTTAGATATTTGGGGTCATTTAAGATGTCTTAAGTTCTTTTGTTTTAGTTGAGTTCTGTGACATGTGACCTAAGTAATTCATTATTAATAATAAAATAACAGTTTGCATATAATAGCCTTTAAAAATACGTGAGAGTGTATTATTCATATGATGATTTTTTTTGGCTTGTATACAAAAAAACTGTGCTTCTGAGTGCAGCTTCAGTGTAGAGTCCACATACTCACCTGGGCTCAAGTCCCGGCTTTGCCGTTGCCCAGCTGTGTCAGGTCGAGAGCACAGTTCCGCAGTACCCAGTGAATTGAACAAGTAAACAATTTTAGGAAAAAGGAAAATACAGTGGGAAAAAAAACTTGGTTTGCTGCTCAAGGACAGAGGGAGTCCTCATTTCTCAATATGGGCGCCTGGTCTTGCTGGCCAGAACGCCAAGATGAACGTTTCCCCCTCTGATCTTTCTGTGGTTCTTATCTCTGTTCAAGGTGGAGCCAGTTAGGTGGCAGGTAGTGGGAGCACAGCAGGAGGTCACGCTCTAAAGTCGGGGACTGGTCTGTCTGCCTACCGGTGTTCTCAGCAGTTAGATGTGGTAATCTTAAAAAAGAAGGGCAAGTCTTTTTAGAATACTTTGTGACAGCTGCATCTATTTTTCAGATTCTTGAATAAATTATCTTTTACTATGTAGTAAAGTAAACGTATTGCTGGTTGGACGCAGGAATTTACTCACTCAGGTGGCCTGAACTTGTCTTCACGAAGAGCCAAGAATGAGAGGCAGGATTGTGAATCGTTCCTGCTTCAAGCCGGTGTGCCATGGCCCCATGCCGTACAGCATTGTATTAAGTTTTCAGGGCCTTTTTGTTTTTAATTGATGGAAAAGATTATCGTGAATACTAAAGAACTGATCTTAATTTTTAGAAACCTTTATTTCACATATATGATACATTAACTTATTTTGATGAAGAATCAGTTCACATTTTTTTAATAATCATAAGGTTGGAAACAAAAATTCTTCCTTGCAAAGCGCAATTAAGAGTTTTCAAAAAGAGCTGGCCTAAATGCAGCAATTGTAGACTTAAAACGCCTGAAGTAATAAGCATGTTTCTCTTAGGTACCGCTGGCAACCTATTAAGCCCACGGTGGAGTCAGTATTTTTTAGACGCTCTAGAATAACTTTTGAAAGTTAAGTTTAATTCCAATGATTTGTTAATCTACTGAAGTCCAGGCTTTGACGGTTTGAGTTCCAGGTCCACATGTTAGCTCATTCCTTTGATAAATCATTGCCCACGTCACATGTGCCCAGTACAAACAGCCCCATGTGTCTGCACTCAGTACCTTGACATCGTTCTCTTAAGAAACGTGTCCTGAAAACCCACTTGTGGTGCATGATCAGTATAGGTGCATGATGGGGCTCTAAATGTAAATGCCGTTTATACAAAGTTTGAGTGGCCTTCAGGGTGAGCATAAAGAATGATTTTGTGGCATATGATTCATGTAGAACACAGGCCTGCTTTATTGAAACTTAAAAACAGGAAAAACAAGTTCTATACTCCCACAAGTAATAAATATTTAACCAGAGAATATCTTTGAATTTCAGTGACATTAACTGGTGAACGTACAATAATATGCTTTTAAAAGAGCTATTGTCTTTTTAAATCTTGTCACAAGGATTTTTTAACTTTTTAAATTATATAATATATATACAAAACAAAGAAAGAAAGAGCAATAGTTTTCAAAGCACTCTTCAACAAGTAATTACAGGACAGATCCCAGTGTTTGTCATGGGCGATCACACGATCCTCTCAGATTTTTCCTTCTAGCTGCTCCAGAACACTGGAGGCTAGAATGAATAAATGTTGTTTATCATCACAGTCGATCTTTTTGTTTCTTTTTTGTAAAAAATAACATACAAAAAAGCAATAAATATCAAAGCACAGCACAACAATTAGTTGTAGAGCAGATTTCAGAGTCTGGTATGGGTTACAATTCCACAATTTTAGGTTTTTACTTCTAGCTGCTCTAAGATACTGGAAACGAAAAGAAATTTCAGTATAATGATTCAACAATTATATTCATTTGTTAAACCCTACTTTCTCTGTATAATTCCACCATCACCTTTGATCTTTCTATCCCACTGTTTAAGGGTATTTGGGCTATGCCCATTCTAACTTTTTCATGTTGGAAGGGGCTGTCAATAATATGGGGTAGGGAGATGGAACTATCTGATGTTCTGGAGAGGCTGGGCCCTCTAGGTTTCAGGACTTACCTGGTCCAGGGGCCATCTGGTGATTGTAGGTTTCTGGAAAGTCACCCTAGTGCATGGAACATTTGTAGAATCATGTAGACTGCCCTACGTGTTTTTTTAGAATTGGTTGGAATGGTTTTGGTTGGGGTTTGGCAAGTTACAATAGGTAGCAATGTCTAACTGATCTCCAGAATAGCCTCTCAACTCTATTTGAACTCTCTCTGCCACTGATACTTTATTAATTACACTCCTTTTCCCCTTTTGGTCAGGACGGACTTGTTGATCCTAAAGTGTCAGGGCCAGATTCATCCCTGGGATTCATCTCTCATGCCACCAGGGATACTTTGACCCCTGGATGTCATGTCCCACATAGGGGGGAGGGCAGTGATTTCACTTGCAGAGTTGGGCTTAGAGAGAGTGAGGCCACATCTGAGCAACAACAGAGGTCCTCCAGGAGTAACTCTTAGGCATGCCTATGGGTAGTCTAAGCTTCTCTGCTACCTACATAAGCTTCACGAGAGCAAGCCTCATGATCACAGGCTTGGCCTATAGATTTGGGATTCCCTGATGGTAAAGTTTAATAGTTCCATCTTTTTTTCTCCTATCCCACAAAGGACTTTGCCAATGTTTTTTGATTATCTGCTTAATATATTCTAGAATGTATCGAGGCATTACATTAAGCTATACAGAATTAAAGACCCTCATTCTTATTTTGGGCTTGCTGTGTTTCAATTGTTCAAATGAGCTAGATTGTGTGCTACAGAAATTTAGGTTCTGCACAAAATAAATTTTCTTCCTTTGGTCTCAAAGAGTAGGTGTGGTTCTAAAATATAGACAATGTCTTCCTTACCCCTGTGTTCTGAATTACTTTAATCCTGACCTGATTGGCTTCATTCTTATCTCTAAATATCAGGTTATATGTATATAAAACAGCCTCTCAAAATCCAGAAATCATAATTACCACACCGGACTAAATGTGACTGCTATAAGAGCTTACAATCTAGGCCCCTGTTTTCTTATAAGCATTTTCTAAAGGAGACCATACAATAATTGTTCTTTCATTTTTGGCTTATTTTGCCTCACCAGATGTCCCACAGGTTCATTCACAATGTTGTATGTCTCACGACTTCATTCCTTTTTGTAGCAGCACTGTATTTGTTCATATGTAAACACCATCATTCACCAATCCACTTCTCAGTCAGCACATCCTTCAGCTACCTGCATTCACAGGCATAGAGGGCCCAAAGTCCGCAGTTCATCAACACTCTCAATTTTAGATAATTTCATTGTTCCTAAGAGAAAGATAACCAATAAACACACCCTCACCAAATAGGAAATCTAAACCGCCCCTTAACTCTTGTCCCCCCACCCCACCATTATTTACCTCTGCTGTTTCTGTGGTAGTGCTGATGGTTTCCTTTTAAACACAGCCCACAGCATACAATGGTAGTTTTCCCCCTGTACCCTGGACTTCAACACTCTTTGTACACTAATCGTACCTTTGAAGTAGTTCGTGCAAGAACTTATTTATATTTCTGGTGTTAATCAGTGGGGCACATAGGTCTGTACAAACGCTTTCAATCTTATCCTCCATATGGTAATATTACTTACAGGCCCACTAGAGAACCACCTCCACTCCTATCTGTTCCCTTACATTTGAGTCCAACCTCATTAGCTAACTGTCCACCTATCTCTAGCGTCTATGTACCGCTAAGGCCCCTATATTCTGTATTTTAATAGAGAATATGACCTTTACCATGGCCATAAAAGTGGACTCATACAGTTTCTATCCTTTTGTGTCTAGCTTATTTCACTCAGCATTGTGTCCTCAAGTCTCATCCATCTTGTCATGTGCTTCAGGATGTCATTTCATCTTACTGCTGCATAATACTCCCTCATATGTATATACCATACTTGGTTAATCCACTCATCTGCTGATGGGCATTTGGATTGTTTCTGTCTTTTGGCGATTGTGAATAGTGCTGCTATGAACATCGGTGTGCAAATGTCTGTGTCATTGCTTTCAGCTCTTCTGGGTATATACCAAATAGTGCTATTGCTGGGTCATAGGGCAACTCGATTTTAGTTTCCTAAGGAACCGCCAAATTCTTCCACAGCGGCTGTACATTACATTATACATTCCCACCAGCAATACATAAGTTTCCTGTTTGTTTAATAACAGCCATTCTTATACTATTACTATTACTATTACTTATACTATTCATATTTCAGCCCGTTTTATAAATGGGTTGTTTGTTCTTTTGTTGTTGAGTTATATGATTTCTTTATGTACACAGGATATCAAACCTTTGTCCTATGTGTAATTCCCAATATTTTCTCCCATTGAGTTGGCTGCCTCTTCACCTTTTTGGCAAAGTCTTTTGAGGTACAGAAGCATTTGATTTTGAGGAGTTCCCATTTATCTATTTTTTCTTTTGTTGCTTGTGCTTTGGGTGTAAAGTTTAGGAAGCCATCTCCTATTATGAGTTCTTGAAGATGTTTCCCTACATTTTCTTCTAGAAGCGTTAAGGTGCTGGTTCTTATATTTAGGTGTTTGATCCACTTTGAGTTAATTTTTGTATAGGGTGTAAGGTAAGAGTCCTCTTTCATTCTCTTGACTATTGATATCCAGTTCTTCCATGCCCATTTATTGAAAAGACTATTTTGTCCCAGTTCAGTGAATTTGGGGGCCTTGTCAAAAATCAGTTGACCATAGATTTTGTGGTCTATTTCTACACTCTTGATTCCATTCCATTGGTCAGTGCTTCTGTCTTTGCGCCGGTACCATGCTGTTTTGACCACTGTGGCTTTATAAGAGGTTTTAAAGTCAGAGAGTGCTAATCTTTCCACTTCCTTCTTTTTTAGGATGCTTTTAGTTATTCAGGGTCTCTTTCTCTTCCAGATGAATTTGGTAACTAGCTTTTCCAAGTTTTCGAAGTAGGTTGTTGGAATTTTGATTGGTATTGTGTTGAATCTGTAGATCAATGTAGGGAGAATTGGCATCTTACCTGTATCTAGCCTTCCTACCCATGAACAGGGAATGTCTTTCCACCTATTTAGATCTCCTTTGATTTCTTTTAGCAATGTTATGTAGTTTTCTGTGTTCAAGTCCTTTACGTCCCTAGTTAAATTCATTCCTAAGTACTTGATTCTCTTAGTTGCTATTATGAATGGAATTTTTTCCTTAACTAACTCCTCAGCTAAGTTATTGCTTGTGTATAGAAACATCTTACTGATTTTTGCTCATTGATTTTATATTCTGCCACCTTGCTGAATTTGTTTATTAGCTCAAGTAACTTTGCTGTAGATTTCTCAGAATTTTCCAAGTATAGTATCCTGCCATGCAAATAGAGTTTTACTTCTTCCTTTCCAATTTGGATGCCTTTTATTTCTTTGTCCTGCCTGATTTGTCTAGCTAGAACTTCTAACACAATGTCGAATAGTGGTGACAGTGGGCATCCTTGTCTCATTCCTGATCTTGGGGGAAGGCTTTCAGTCTCTCTCCATTGAGTACAATGTTGGCTCTCGGTTTTTCATATATGCCCTTTATCATATTGAGGAAGTTACCTTTGATTCCTATATTTTGAAGTGTTTTTATCAGAAAAGGATGTTGAATTTTGTTGAATGCTTTTTCAGCAGCAATTGAGATGATCATGTGATTTTTCCCTTTTGATTTGTTAATGTGCTGTATTACATTAATTGATTTTCTTGTGTTGAACCATTCTTGCATTCCTGGTATAAACCCCACTGGATTGTGGTGCATAATTCTTTTAATCTGTTGTTGGATTTGATTTGCTAGTATTTTGTTGAGAATTTTTGCATCTATGTTCATTAGGGAGATTGGCCTGTAGTTTTCCTTTCTTATAGCATCTTTACCCGGTTTTGGTGTTAAAATGACTTTAGTTTCATAAAATGAGTTAGGTAGTGTTCATTTTTCCTCAAATTTTTTGAAAATTTTGAGCAAGACTGATGTTAGTTCCTTATGGAATGTTTGATAAAATTCCCCAGTGAAGCCATCTGGCCCTGTGTTTTTCTTTGTAGAAAGATTTTTGATGACTGATTGAATCTCTTTACTTGTGATTGGTTTGTTGCGATCTTCTGTTTCTTCCTGAGTCAGTGCAGCTTGTTTGTGTGTCTCCAGGAATTTGTCCCTTTTATCTACGTTGTCTAGTTTGTTGGCATATAGTTGCTCATAGTATCCTCCAATGATTTCTTTTATTTCTTCAGGGTCCGTGGTAATGCACCCCTTCTCATTTCTAATTTTATTTGCATCCTCTCTCTGTTTTTCTTTGTCAGTCTTGCTAGTGGCCCATCAATTTTATTGATTTTCTCAAAGAACCAACTTTTGGTTTTATTGATTCTTCCTATTGTTCTTTTGTTTTCCCATTCATTTAACTCTGCTTTAATCTTTGCTATTTCTCTTCTTCTACTTGCTTTGCTCTTCTTTCTCAGCTTCCTCCAGGAGTGCTGTTAAGCCCTCGATTTTTGCTCTTTCTTGTTTTTTACTATAAGCATTTAGGGCAATAAATTTTCCTCACCACAGCCTTTGCCATTTGCCACATCCCATAAGTTCTGATAAGTTGTATTCTCATTTTCATTCATCTCCAGATAGCTACTGATTTCTCTAACAATTTCTTCTTTGACCCACTGGTTGTTTAAGAGTGTGTTATTTAATCTCCATATATTTGTGAAAGTTCTTTTTTTGGTGGTTATTAATATCCGGCTTCATTCCATTGTGATCAGAGAAAATGTTTTGAATAATTTCAGTGTTTTTTAATTTATAAAGACCTGTTTTGTGCCCCAGCATATGATCTATCTTGGAGAATGGTCCATGAGCACTAGAGAAAAATGTATATCCTGGTGTTTGGGGGGTTAATGACCTATATATGTCTGTTAGGTCTAATTCATTTATCAAGTTGTTTAACTTCTGTATTTCCTTGTTGATGCTCTATCTGGTTCTTCTATCTATCAAGGAGAGTAGTGCATTGAAGTCTCCTACTATTATTGTTGAAACATTTATTGCTACCTTCAGTTTTGCCAATGTCTGTCTCATGTACTTTGGAGCTCCTTGATTTGGAGCATAAACATTTATGATTGTTATTTCTTCTGTCATAAGGATTTTTTTTAATTATTCAAAGTTCTTTTCACTCTCCAGCATAGTCTGGCACCCACATGCAATCTGTTGCTTTCTGCCCTTGTGAAATAAGGGCCTGGTTGTTAACCTGAGATTCCAAGGAACAGCAGAGAACAGTAGAGACTTAGTATAGCCGATAAGAACAGAATTCCCAATTAGCTTTGAAAGACAGCACCAGGTCAATTCTAAAATTCCTCACCTTCTCTTTATGCACACAAGCTTGAACATTCTAGCTCACCTGATTACTACTTAATCTAGCTGTATGTCTTTGGGCAAGTGAAACTCTTTTAAGGTTAGTTTACCCATCTGTAGAATGAAAATAATATCTCCCAGAAAACACTGCAGTGAAGATTAGACTAGATAAGGTATGGGAACAAGGATAGGGGAGAAAACAGTCATCCCAAATTTAAGCCCAAACTGTCCATTCTTCAAATTTAGACTGATAAAAGTCCTGCAAACTAAAAGGGTACAAAAGTCATCCTAAGTATGATATGGTTCATATTTTAAAACTTCAATTTTTGTGAGACCAAAAGAAGAGATGTTTGTTTGGTACAAAATTTATATTTTGCATAGTGCATTATCTAATTTAACTTGTATGGTCAATTTATTTGAACACCATAATTACATGGAATCTTGAGAAGGGTGTGAAACCTTATTGGTTTGTCCAGGTTAGTGTGATGCCCCGATACATCCCAGAGTACTTTGGGCAGAAAGTAAAAAAGTATTTGCAAAGTCTCCTTTGGGGAATAGGGAGAAAGGAGAAAATATCCAACTTCCCCATCTGGGGAATTCCTGATATTCTCGCAAACAGTGGGGTCAACCAAATCAATAGGCTGAGCCCTCAATCTTGGGGCTCATCCCTGTGAAACTTATTCCTGCAAAGGAGAAGCTAAGCCTACTTATAATTATGCCTGAGAGTCACCCCCCAGAGAACCTCTTTTGTTGCTCAGATGTGGCCTCTCTCTCTAAATCAGCTTGGCAGGTGAACTCACTGTCCTCCCCCCTATGTGGGACCTGACTCCCAGGCGTGTAAATCTCCCTGGCAAAGTGGGACAGAACTCCTGGGATGAGCCAGAGCCCAGCACCATGGGATTGAGAAAAACTTCTTGAACAAAAAAGGGAAGAGAGACATAAGACAAAAAAATTTCAGTGGCTTAGAGATTTCAAGCAGAACCAAGAGGTTTTCTTGGAGGTTATTCTTATATATTATATAATATTCATTTTTAGTTTATAGTGTAATGGAGTGGCTAGGGGAAGTACCTGAAACTGTTGAACTGTGTTCCAGTAGCCTGATTCTTGGAGAAGATTTTATAACTATATAGCTTTTACACTGTGACTGTGTGATTATGAAAACCTTGTGTCTGATGCTCCTTTTATCCAGGGTATGGGCAGATGAGTAAAAAAGTAAGGAAAAATAAATAGATAAATAATTGGGGGGATAAAGGGTAAAATAAACTGAGTAGATTGAAATACTAGTGGCCAATGAGAGGGAGAGGTAAGGGGTATGAGATGTATGAGTTTTTTCTTTTTTTCCTTTCTTTTTCTAGAGTGACACAAATGCTCTAAAAATGATCATGGTGATGAACACACAACTGTGTGATGATATTGTGAGCCGCTAATTGTGTACTATGGATGGACTGTATGTGTGTGAAGATTTCTCAATAAAAATATTTTTAAATAAAAATAAAAAAGAAATCATCCTAAGTAAACAGAATATGATGTGGTTCAAGAACAACAAACAAGAGCTTTCTCAAGAAAGAGGGATTCCAAGTTCAGCAGTGCGTCCGTCATGTCCTTCTATGTCACCCCAGACTTCTGCACCTCCTTAGATTCACATCTTCATCACAGGAAGAGCGAAGTCATAGGGAGAATTGAGAGGTTGCTCTTTTCAGGAAAATCCTGTAAGATATGAATAAACCATAGGATGGTATTGGCTTGGTACTTCCCAGCAGAAGGTAATAACAGAAAGGAGGAAGGGAGGGTGGGAAGGCAGAAGAAGGAAGAGAAATGGTCCCTCTGAGCAGCAGACTATAGGAGGCTGCAGAGGACAGGAGCAGGGTATAGCAGGGAAGTTCCTGGAGATGCCTCAAAATACTTAAAGGTGACAGCAAGTAAAATATGTCTTGTGGCTTTTTCAGTTTTCCCATATTTGACCGGAAACTGAGTATGTATAAGGTTCCATGTATAAAACGTCTCGAACACCTGACATTAAAGATTCTCAGAACGTTTTAATTCTCTTCCCTCCTTTAACAAACCCACCTTCCACGACTCCTCTGAAACATCTGACACATATATTCCCTCCTTCAATTCAGTCAACGAACAGGCACTATGCTAGAAGTCAGGGAGACGCCGCAGTACTCTGTTAGGCATTAGGGGCAAATAAACCAATCAGATGCAACCTTGAGCTTCTCACCCATAATCAGATGTGCAAAAATACTTGCAACTCTAGGAGAAGCACAGTTATAAAGGTATAAGTTAGCTCCAGCGTCAACACAGAGGAGGACGTGGTCGGCTCTGCTTGTGTTGATCAGGGAAGACTTCACGAGGGGAACATTTAACTGACTTCTTAGGGACGCTGCAAATCGGCGGACAGCCTGACAGGTGCTTTAAGACAAATAGCATCAAATGTAGTTTTGAAGTGGTTGAGCCTGCACAGCCCACATCAGAAAGGGTCCTTTTTCTTCACAATACTTTTCTGTTGGAAAAGTGTCTTAATATACCGGTTTTATCTGAACTAGAGGTTTTATTGCCAGCTGCCAGAAAATTGAATGCATACAAATCATACAACTTTGGAATCTACAGTTCTTATTTTTTTTGTTTTAACCTCAAAATAACAATGGTGTCTATGAGGTGAATGGTGGCCCCTTCACTGGGGCCAGGGTGCAAACACACTGCAGCCTGAGGAGGGGAGATGTAGTAGGCAACTAAATATCTAGGTTTGGGGAGCAAAAGAGAGCAAACAGCGAGAGACGGAGTCTTATAAATGGCCATGAGTGCATAAGATCGAGAAAGGGCCAAGATGGAACCCTGATAAATATTAAGATTCAAGAAATGATTGGAAAAAATGGGAACCGATAGAGGTAAAAGTTGAAAATGTCTTCCCCCTTGGCTTCAGGGACAAGCAGTTCTCAAATGTGCTTGATGGTCAGACCACTCCCATTTGGGGACTTCATGCATGGACACCTCCGACCCGTCTCCCACATGCCAAATTCGGATTTGTAAATCTGCCCCAAATCGACCTGGTTGGCTCTTGCAGAGTGGAGCTGCCTTCCGGTCAGCAGTTCACTTACCTGTAGTAGCACCGTCCTTGTACAGTGGTACTCGAGCGATTATTTTAATACTTTGTCCCTATCCTAGAAAAATGAGAGGACAAACCAAAAAGAGAATACCTTGTTACTAATGAAGCTTTTAGTCTCAAATCAATATAACTCATACCATGACAGAAATCTGGTGTTCAGAAAACAATAAATCTTCATTCTCAGTTTGCTCCTCGTTGGACTTGGTTTGATTGTTGGGTTTACTTGTGAAAAGGAATGAGATGAAACTTAAAATACAGAACCAAGACTGTAAATGTTAATGGTGAACATGAGGGCCTACCTTTCTTTTCGAGAATGGAACTCCCTGTTTGACTTAAGTGTGTTCAACTTTCTCTCCGCCCAGCCCAACTGCTCTCTCTTCCTCATCACCCTGAGTTCCTTTCCTAGTTTACTGCCTCACAGCAGATTCCCTGGAGTGCTGTCTTTGAATGAATCCCTCTACGTGTTCTCCTCAGAGACTCTGCGATTCTCCTTGTTCCAACCACAAGCTTACGATGCCTCTGCCCTCTCAAGACATTGCAGAAGGCCTGGCCTCTCTTAAACTCTGGCTTCTCCTCACCTCCCTGACTGACATCGTCCCCTGCCTGTCCACCCAACAATGTGCTCATTTCTGTGTGAACTGCCTGCGAGTAGACTCTCCTGCCTCACTCTTTTGTTTTTACTGATGGTCTCACAGTTCTCTCACCAAGCCCCCGTCTCATCTCTGCCCCCGTGTATACCCAGTATGTCCTGCACAGCCCCTCCATCAGAGTCTCCTGCAGTCTCCCCTTTCCATTCTTGCTGGTGTTGCCTCAGCTCAGGCCTCATTACCTCTACATTATACTCCTCTAAGTCTTCCCACTTCCAATATTTCTTCACATACAGCCATCCAAACAATGGAGGCCACTCACTCTCCTAACAGGGACTTCCAGACTTTTCATCACTCTCCTCAAAAACCTCCCTGTAGTCCACCAACTTAAGTAGAAATGACCATCCTGGGCATTTGTTAAATGACAATGCTGGGCACGCCCTTTACAGTGTGTCTTTTTTGCTCCTTCTTGTTCTCTTTCCAAACTGAACTTTTCTGAATACAGTCTTTGCTGTTTCTGTGTTTGCTCGTGATCTGTTCATGTAGTGGACAATTGCAGCTGTGATTTATAGCTTCCATCAGGCTCCAGCTCCCAGCCTGTGGTAAAGCCCTCTCTTTGTTGTAGAGGACCCATGCACTCACCCCTCTGCCTGCCCATTACCAGGCCCAGCCAAACAATCTCATCTCCCCACCACAACTTACAGACAGGCGTCACATGATCCAAGCTGACCCCATAGAATCCTCCTGGAAAAGAGACCTTCCTTTCTCTTTGCTGGAGTAGCTAGTTGTATAGTAAAGAATTTAGACCAAAGGGAGATCTGGCCTTTGTCCTCAGTCTCTGGGAGGGAATCTGTGTCACATAGGAGAAGACTGTCTTTGTTTAGGTCAGGGGCTGGCCATACCCAATCTCAGGGTGGGACTGGGGACACCCAGGGGTCTTAGGGTGGGCACTGGCCATGCCAGAAGGACCAACCATGTGGTTCAGAGTGCAGGCATCGGGTCATGTATCCACCCACCCGAAGACTGAGATCAGCCGTGTGAGCAATCAATCAACCAATCACGCTTGTATCATGGTTGCCCCATGAAAGCGCTGAGCACCAAGGCTCAGCTGAGCGTCCAAAGCTGGAAGTACTACACGCATATGGTCACACATAGTTACTGGGGAAATAACGTGTCCTGACTTCACAGGGAGAGGACAATGGAATGTCCACCCTTAGTACTTCTCCTGCACTCTTCCCTGTGTGCTTCTTCCCTCGGTTGATTTTAATCTGTGTCCTTTCCCAGTACCACTACTGTGATTGTAATCACATTCAGTGAGTTCTGGGAATCCTTCCAGCAAATTATCGAACTTGAGGGTGGTTTTGGGAACCCCCCGAAAATGCAGATGGGGTAAGAAGTGAGGGCACTCTTGAGGCTTGCACCTCCCAACCCTATGGTTGCCCCTAAGTCCTTGTGCACTCGCTGGGGAGAAAGTAAGACTTGAGCCGCCCAAGAGTGAAAGTCAACGAAGAGGAAAGCAGAGCCTGGAAACAAAGTGGAAAATTGGGACAGTGTTCTGGCGATTTGGTTTGATCCTCTAAAGCCAGCCATTATTGAAGTCAGCTGTGCTGCCTGGCCTCCCCGTTGCGTGACCCAGTTAGTCCACGGTCATGCTGGCTGGGTGGGTGTCTCACACTTGCAATGGATCAAGTCCCACCTGGTAGCCTCCCCTTTTTGCCCTTCAAACCCTGCTTTCATCTTAATGCCCTTCTCAGACACAACTTTTTCCAGGAAGTAATCTGCTTTAAGTTTGCATTTTTTCATGAAATCCCAGCCAAGCCATCTTAGCAGTTGATTTAGAAGCCTCCTAGAACTGTGTTAGTTGCAGATCATGCATGAAAATCTTAATCAATCCATAAAAGTAAACATCATAACACTAGTCAGAGAGCAAAAGTGAGGAAAAAATTTGTCGCTGGAGTGGTCTGATTTAAATATGTTAATAAAAGACAAATCCACCCCCTTTCTACCCAGAAAAGGTCCAAACCTCCACCTTTCCCATCTCCAGCATGGGAAAATTATAGAGAGAATAATTCAAGAGTTGAGAAAATAAACCGCTTAGGGGAGGGGCTAGTCTGGGGCTGCACCCACCCCGCTGGTTAAAGGGGTGTGGTGGCCTGAATGGTGGAGGGAGAGTTGGCAACACATATTAGAAGACGTCCTTGGCAGTGAGGTCTGAAATCCAGAGAGCAAGATCAAGAATTTAAGATGTCCTCTAATAAATGTTAAACTTTCCTGCTGCTTTT
>PVIY010047138.1:0-18035 GCA_004026745.1 Myrmecophaga tridactyla
GTTAGTTCCATGGGTTCGCTCGTTGTCATCTCATCTTCTCCATCATCACCCTCACGAGTTCTGTGCCTGGCGGGCTGGGAGTCAGGGAGAGTCCTTCCAGCTGGGACTGAGGGTGGAGGGCAAGCCCAGGGACATTGCAGAAGAGGTTGGGGCCACTGCTAGTGGTAGCTGTCACTCCTGGGCTGCAGGTTGGGGCCACTGCTTGGGGTAGCTGTTACTCCCGGGCTGCGGGTTGGGGCCACCCTTGGGGTAGCTGTCACTCCCAGGCTGCGGGTTGGGGCCACCGCTCGGGGTAGCTGCCACCCCCGGGCTGTGGGTTGGGGCCACCGCTCGGGGTAGCTGTCACCCCCGGGATGCAGGTGAAGGTCCAGAGAAGCCATGTGACCTGCCCACGCCACCCAGGGGCGAGAGGGCCCAAAGTGGGGGCAATCCGGACTGAGCGGGTGGGCTCTTCCCCCCGGGAAAGGCCAAGGCCAGTGGGATGACGGCTCTGCAGGGGGGTTAGGGAGGGACTTGAGCACTGCTGAGACTGTCCAAGTAAGTTGCCTTCCAGGTTGGTGATTTTACAGACTCCGCTATTCAGGTAACGAGTTCCGACATCAGAGAGTGAGTTGGGTCAAATATTTTGCACCACGTTCCTAGAAGACTGAGATGCCCTGGGGGGAGATATTTGGCTGTTAAAAATAGTCACTGGGATTCAGTTTTTAATATTGAAATGCTGCGGGGGGCTGGGCTGATTCCCCACCCACCTGGGCTGCTCATCAAGCGGGTCCCAGGCCGCCCAGATGGCCGCTGTCCGCGAGCACGCTGGGAACGCTTGTCTGGATGGTTCTCATTTGATCCTCCTCTGATTGGAGCCTGGAGAGATGTGACGGGACAAAACTCCCTTTAGGGCAGCGAGCCCCAGGAAAAGGACAGAGTAGTTCTCAGCCCTGATTCAAGATGAATCCTCCTTCCCCTCATTATAAAATACCAATTAGCTCCCTTTATCTCCAAGCCATAAGCGTTATTTCAATTTAACAGCGTATGAGAAATGCGCCACGATATAATAAAAGGTCCGAGGATGCAGTATTTAGTGTCGGGATGACAGATGCTTCAATTAGGCCGACAGCACCATTTCTCCCCAAAATAGATAAAGATGAAATTTTTATAAGATCGGGCTGTTTGTGTTTATGGTACAGTACAGTTACAAGCTTTCATTACAATGTAAATTAAAATATAAGCTCCATTTTCAACAGGAGTCCAGCCATCTTGTTAATAATTTCACAATCATAAACGTGATCTGTCACAGCCCTCGGCTCCCACACCTGAGAGAAGCCCACAGACAGGGACATCACCCAGGGAACAAATCTTCCTCTGACATTTATACCTCCTTTTCCAAGAGGGGCAGGAAGGTGCATTTTGAAGCTTTCATTTGGCTAAAGCTGGTGGAGATATTTTCTGACATGTGACATTTCCTTTTCTGCTTGGTCTAGGTCTTAAGTCCTTGGACCAGCGATACTCAGTGGGTGCCACCAAAAGGCAAGGATGGGGCCCAGGGGACAGGTTTCGGATTCCGCTGCCTCTTTCCAATGCCCTTGGCAGACGTCGATAATCTACTGCAAATCCGCCTCCCACGGCAGCTGGGACTGGGTCTCCACCCAGCCTCTGCCCGGATCCAACCCAGCAGGGATGGTGGACCCTTTCCCTCCAGGATGGTGGACCCTTTCCCTCCACAGCCAGGTAGCTCGAAGGCTACAGTGTTTCCTGAATGTTCTCCTGGTCCACTGAGTGATTTCATCAATGCATTGTCATCCTGATGAATGAAACATTGTTACCCCTGGCTTCTGTGCGTTCAGCCTCTGAAGTTTCATTTCTAATTACTCCTCTGATCTTCCTCTTAGAGTATTATGTTTTCCAAACACTATGGAAACATATTATGTTTTATAACTGGAAGAATGTACCAGCTGTGTAAAAATATTCAGAATTTTACAGCCACATGTCTGGTTCCAGGAAAACTGTGGATTGGGACGACACGGAATTCTTCTTATTAAAAACATATGGAAATTCCAGATGAAAGGCAACACTTCAAAATATACACAGTGGCACGCACCGGGGAAAAAAGAAGAAATGTCCGGGGCGGGAAATGAAGACGGGATGGGAAGCACGCGCCGTAGATGCCCTCGGTAGGGGGTGGGGGTGGGAGCAGGTGTGGGGAGCTCGCAGGTCTTGACTTTTAATGTTCATTCAGGGCCTGGCAGGAGACCTAGGGCCAGCTGAGGTGGGTGGTGGGCTTAGACCGCAGCCCAAAGCCGGGACTGCTGGGAGGGCTGCGTGATGAGTGGAAGGGAAGGCGTGCAACTCAGCCCCCTGCCCCGGGGAGACAGCACTGAAGCTCCTCTGGGCCCAGGTACGTGGGGTGGGGAGGCATCAGTGGAAGTGAAACTGCAGGCCTCCTGCACCAGTAAATTGAGGGTTTAAATTTATATTGCTAACATGAGTCTTCATACTTTTAAAATACACATTCATCCACAGCAGGAATCACATATCCTATGGGAATATTTAAGCCCTGAAATCAGGAAGTTTTCCTCTAGCGGTTTGTTTTGTTTGTGTTTTTATGTTTGTTTAGAGGCATTTGCTTCTACCAGGACTAGAAGGACAGTTTCTCAGCTGAGATTTCCTGGTTTCTTCCGCTGAAGCCTGACATAACTCCAGCTTCCAGTGAGGGCAGAGCCGGGCTTCCCCGGGGGTTCTGGGGCCGAGGGCAGAGTCCGGAACACCTGGTACCTGTCCGGGTGTTTGCTGGGTGGTGTTGAGTCATGGGATGATTCAATCATATGGTTTCTGATAGGGAGCCTTTGCCTCTTCTGGGAGTCTTTCCCAAGTTTCAAAAAAACTCTCTTTCTTTGGGTTAAGACAACTTGGGGGAAATAATTGCAGCAGAGAGCGTCTTTTCATCCAGTTAGAATTTTAAAAATGTTAGTAGCTGTTTTAAGGCATTTCCCCTCCATGGCTTGAGCTTTGCCTCTTCCTCCTGCGAGAGTCTGTGAAGTCCTTCCACAGAAGGAGGAACGGGTGATTTTAAACAAAGGCTTGTAATAAAGCAGATTTATCATTCCGAAGGCTTCTGTTCCAACTGTCAGGCCCACCCTGGAGAGAGGGAGAGGTGCTTTGGGGTTTCTAAAGCATTTGCTTTGCATGAGATACAAAGAGATAATTACAGCAATGAGGGAGAAGACAATAGAGGGAAGCCCAGAGAGGAGAGAAGGGAGAGAGGTACCAAGAGCAGATGGGGTGGCTTTAGTCCTCAATGTCCTGATGTGGGGAGCAGGGAGTGAGCAGTGCCAGCCCTCACCTGCCTTCCTGCCACACTTGGATGCTCATGGTTTCTCTGTGCCAGCAGCGAGAGGGGGTGGGGGATGAGCCCACGTGGAGTCTTCCCTCCCCTGCAGCCCTGGTCCTTTTCCTAGAAAGGGATTTGTCCTTCTGCATAGCACCCTCCTCCCCGCTCCAGGTCGAGTACCAGCCACAGCCAGCATTCCCCTTTCACCACAACCCAGCTTGTGTGCAAAGAAGAAGAGAAATCAGATGCTCAGAGAGGTCAGACAATTTAGCCTGGGTCTCACAGCAGCAAATGGCTGAGTTGGATTGGGGCCTGGACTCCAACCCTGCTCAGTGCTGGCAGGGGAGGGACAGCGGCTTCCCTGACTTGCACATGTACCCTAAAGGGCCCGACTACCCCCTGTTATTCTCTGTCTATGTCCCGGGAACTGGTTGGCTAAGTTCCAAATCTGAATGGAGGCTGGGGTGTTCTGGAGAGGGGAAGTGAACAAAGGCCAGCTAGCCAGGTGGAGAGAGTGCCCTGCTAAAGCAGGTGAGCTCCTGTGCTCAGGCTCCAGCTGCTGGCTGGTGGCACAGCTGAAGGCACTTGCTGTCACCTGGGAAGGTGATTTCTGCTGACCCTTCACTCCCGGTTCCATTGCTTTCAGCTTCTGATTCCAGTGGCTTCCTTTCTGAGCATCGATAAATCCTCACTTAGGTTCTTCAGGGATTTTCTCTGAGCTTTCTGGGCTTTTTCTGTATTTTATCCTCTTAGAAAGGACTCCAGTAAAAAGAATAAGACCCACTTTGAATGGGGTGGGTCACATCTCAATTGAAATAACCTAACCAAAAGGTCCCACCTACAATGGGTCTGCACTCACAGGAATGGATTAAAATAACATGACATTTCCTGGGGTACAGAACAGCTTCAAACCACCACACCCACTTATGGAGTCTTTAATTAAAATGAAAAAGCTGCCTGCACTGACTTTGCTGGGAGTGACCCTCTTTCCCAGAGGTAACTGGGATTTTCCAAAGAGTTAAAAATAAAAGCAGAGACTTTCTGAAAAAAAAAAAAAGGAATATGCCCTATAAAAGCTGCAGTTTAAGCATAACTGGAAAGCTGATTTAAGTCATAGAAATAGCCTATCAGAAAGAGACAAAGAAGCTTAAATAACCAATCTATGATTATTCTTGATAGGCAAGACTCTCCCAAAACAAAGAATCTAAATATCAACTGATCATTGTAATTTCCCCTTTAGAAATCCCTTAATTTCCTTTCAGAACCAAGATAACTTGATAACGATTTTGGGACTGTTACTTTTAGGTTTGATATTCCTCTGTTCAAGCAGTTTCTTTTTCAATAAACCCCTTGGATTGGTTATTGCTTATTATTGGTGACTGTTTCTTTGGACAATTTCTGGTGTCAGAAGTGGGATGTGGAGAGAAGCCTGACTGTCCCCGTGACTTGGGAGTGACCGGTCATCAGCACCCTGGACCCTTTGTGTCTGCTGCTCTCTCACTGCCTGAGGAGCACAAGGGGTACGTTTCTCCCAGATCCGAGCTCCAGTTTCTTTGTGTGGAACTCTTTGGGTTTATTTTTTATTTTTCTTTATTTATTGTTTTTACCTTTGAAATTTATATTTCTAGTGTGAATCAGTGGGACACATAGGTTTATACAATGCCTTTCAATCTTGTTCACCTTCAATATGGTAATATTAGTTATAGATCTGCTAGAGAACCGCTTTCACTTCTATCTATTCTCTTACATTGGAGTGCAACCTCATGAGCTAACCATTCACCCATCTCTAGCTTCTGTGTATCTCTAATTCCTCTATACTCTGTATTATAAGCCTCCTAGACCCCAAAGGAGTAGGGAGCATTTTTGGATTGGTATTCAGAAGCTTCTAGGTGATGAAATGATTCTAAATGATTTACGAAGGTAAAGCATACAGAAGAAAAAATTTAAAAGGTTGATACTGGTCCTTCTGGTCTCATATCACAGACCCCTCTCACCCCCACTTTCCACCTAATCCCCCCCCGAGTCTGTAAGTCAGTTGCCTCAAAAATTAAACCATCTGCTAAGACTAGGGCACTGGACAAGGGCTAAATTCTGTCTCATTATAAAGGATCCCAAGAAAAATCAGACCAAGACATAGAGGAAATTTTATCAACTAGCTCAGATATGCTTTATCCATATAACTTTTTTTTACTACAGAATTTTTAGGTTTACAGAAAAAATCATGCAGAAAATATTGAGTTTCCATTCCTCTTCTTTTATTAACACTTTGCATTAGTATGGTATCTGTGGCACAATTGATGAAAGACCATTAGTATAATTGTACTATTCACAATAATCCACAATTTACATTAAGGTTTGTTGTTTGTTTTGTATAGTCCTCTAGTTTTGTAAAACTTTTTATTCTAGTAACAAATTTTTAACCTAAAATTTTACCTTTGAACCACATTCAAATATATAACCCAGTGGTGTTAAATTATATTTACAATATTGGGCTACCATCACCACCATCTATTACCAAAATTTTCCATCATCCTCAAAAGAAGTTCTGTACCAATTAAGAAAAACTCCCCATTCCCTACTGCTACCCCAATCCCCGATAACCTATATTCTAGTTTCTAACTCTGTGAATTTGCTTATTTTAATTATTTTATTATCACTGAGATCATACAATATTTGTCCTTTTGTGTCTGGTTTATTTCATTCAACATGATATCTTCAAGGTCTTTTTTAATTGCCCATTGTCCAGACCGCTTATCACAACTGTGAAGCCACTAAATGATTAACATTCCTTTTACTTTCTGGGACGTCTCCAGCAAATCTCTTAGGAGAGATCTTCTTACAAAGTAGCATTATAAATTAGATTTCACACCTGAAAAAATAAAGTTAGATATTTCAGAATACCCAGTGCCCATATGCATGACATAAGCCCTGTTAGATTTCCCTTCTCAAAGAGTGTTATCTAATGTAGACTCCCCTGTCACTGATTGGGGCACATAAAAATACTGAACCTATAAACATAGGAATTTACCCATCTAGGCCGTTCCCTAAATTATCCCCAATCAAAGTATTTTTGAGACATGCTGTGCAGTGTTGGCAGTGAGTTCCAAAGTTCTCTGTATTGGCTATTCCTCTTTATAAATTAGCTTTAACTATTAAACCATTCTGATGAGAGGTGCAGCATGAAGCGGACTTTTACCCGATTGAAAGAGGCTCAAGCCAGCCCCAGCCTTAGGCTTATGAACACAGCTTACCCTCGGGAGTTCTCACTCAGAAGCAGAGAGGTCCGCTGAGACCCCCCATGCCAAGGCAAAGACAAGCATCGGTGCTTTCATACACGTTAGTGAGTTTCGTTTTATCTTTTTGTGTTTTTAGTCAATTTATTTGACTCATGGCTAAAAAAGTTTAATTTATAAGTTTTTTTTATTGTCTTTGTATAAACATTTGTGTATTTGTTATATGTATGGTATTTTTACCTTTGGATAGTATTGTTAAAATAACCTACAAAATTTCTTAAAGGAAATTTGTTCAAATGGGCTTAAGGATAAATAAATGCATACATAGATTAAATACTCTTGAAATTTGAGAATAAACTCCTGAAAATTTAATACTTTAAATATCTTTAAAAACAAATCCAAATGTTTTTAAAAATCCAAGCTCACATATAACATAAGTAGGCCTTTAGCAAACAAATCTACATTGTTGGTTGAGTTGTCATTGTGTGATACAATAAGCATGCTTTTTTAAACCTGGCCTTGAGTTTTCCTTAATTTATATAGGTTTACTGATCAAATAAACTATGTTTAATAAATCTTTAAAATGACAGTAATTGTAAAGTTCATATTAACCAAATTGAGTCATTTTTTGGAGCAAAATGTACTTTAACAATAACTGTTTTATAGGATGTCAGCTTAAAGATAGTTTTTAGAATCTTGTGGCAAATTAAGTATGTAAGGTATACAGAATTTAGTTTTATTAAGGAAAAAGAGAGTGGTTTTATACTAAAGTAAAAGGACTAGTCGTTGCAATATGGAAAAAAAGAGGTGTAGGGCAAGACTTAAATGGATATGGAAATTTTAGAAGGTACATGGAAAAGGACATTTTTCAGTGGTAGGATTTGGTGGGTTTATTTATAAAGGTCTTTATGAATTTTCATATCAAATGGTATACTGATCTGACTTTCTGTCAAAATGACAAAATGTCTTTAGCTTATTGATTGGTTCTTAGTAGGAGATTATAAAATGTTTTTACTCCTTCTGAGAGGTCCATGTAAAAGGCTGAGACTTTGTGCCTTGTCAAGATATTTTCTGGACCTTTAAACAACCATGTCACCTCCCACAACAACTTCTCTAATTTTTATTGATACTTTGGTTCAATAGAGGACGAAGTGTTGTTTTGCAGCGACCCATGGTCTTGTTTAACTAAATGCTCAAACCTTTGACAACTCTCACCGTTTTCCTACCCCAAATCAAATCTAGATAATGTCTTCTTGATTTCGCTTTGAGGCTGCAAATTTAGGAGAATGTATTTAAACCTTGTCAAAAAGGACCTGATCAGGCAGGCCACGGTGGCTCAGTGGCAGAGTCCTTGCCTGCCATGCCGGAGACCCAGGTTCAATTCCCAGTGCCTGCCCATGTGAAAAATAAAAAGACCTGAGCATGCTTTAAAAACTTTAATTGCTATTGAATCACAGAAAATTAATCTGTGGATTCATACACAGTTTAAGCAAGCTTCTCTGAGGGAATAAAATAGAACCTTCATCCCTATAAATGATTGTCAGTTGAAACTGACTGAGGATAAGCACCAGCTGGTCCCAGAAGCTGACAGTCTCAGGGGTGGACAGCTCTGCTCAAGATAAGGAACAGGAAAACAAACTGCGGACTTCAGCTTTCCACTTTTGGTCCTGTACCTTGTGCTATTATTGCCAACATTTCAGCACTTGCTTTTCTTTTATTACCTTGTCACCCTTTCCTAATGCCAAATGAAATATTTAGTTATGACAATGTCAGTTTTATTAATTCCAAGCATTTTAAATTTAGACCACCCTTTTGTCCAGGTATACAAAAAAAAAACCCTCTAGTATAGCCCACCTACCTGACTATTGGCTTTGCACAAAACTGTTATCTGGGAAAAGGCCAGACATTTATATAAATCTAGGTCCCGCAACTGCATTTAGAACTGATTGAGCATCAAAAAGGGACGTAATGTACAAACAGCTACTGCAGCCTATACATTCACAGGCCATGCTCTCTGCTATGCTAATGAGGATTTCTTATTCCAACTTTCCTGTTGGTACAGAATTCAGCAATGGAAACACCACTTAGGAGAATTATCTCCTGACTTAGATGGTCACACCTTATTATTTCATCATGAATATCTTAAATGGCTCCCCACTTATAGTGGCCTTAAAATAAGTGGTATAATATTAATCATCATTAATTCTACCTTCACACATAGAGTTTCAATATTCAAAGTTTACTTATAATTCACTCTGCCCATGGAATATGTCTGTCATCCTTCATATAATGCCAATAAGTTAGATGTTCTCCGGTGTGATCAATACTCCAGATGAACTTACAGAGGGAATTCAATCCACGGGATGATTGGATTTGCCTCTGGTCTTTTGTTGCTTCTTACCAGAAATTTTGTTTCTTCTTCTAACTTAAATAAATGCCCAATTTATTGGTTTGCTAAGACTGTCATTTGAGGTATTGCTATGTTACACATAAAATTACCTGGTGCAATGTTTATTTCTTGTAGGAAAAACATATGTAACGCTTAAAAGCATTTCCCCATGATTGATTGAGAAAATGCAGAACAGGGTATTGTGCTGGTTTAAAAATATTATGTACCCCAGAAAAGTCACGTTTTAATACTGATCCAATCTTGTGAGGGCATTAGTTTCTCTTAATCCTGATTCAATACTGTAGGTTGGGATCTTTTGATTGGATTTTCTCCAGGGAGCTGTGACACATGCAATTGTAGGTATTAACCTTTGATTAGATGGATTTGTGACTCCACTCATTCCAGATGGGTCTTTGACAGGTTTATTAGAATCCTTTAAAAGCAGAAACATTTTGGGGAGAGAAGTGACAGAGCCTAGAGAAATGAAACAGAAACTTTAGAGCAGAGCTCACACAGATGCGGACATGTAGAGAACAGAGACACGGCTGTTTGGAGATGCTTGGAACCCAGCAGATGTCACTATGAGATGCTAAGCAATCTGGAACCTGGAGGGAGCCAAGGGAAGCCAAGAGATGAAAGCCAGGCCCGGAGAAACAAAGTGGGAAACCCCCACAGGAACAGAGGCTGAAGGCAATGGAGCCCAGGAGCAAGGGACCAGCAGATGCCAGCCACGTGACCGCCCAGCTGACAGAGGGGCTCCTGACCCATCGGCCTTCCTTGAGTGAAGGTATCTTTTGTTGGTGCCTTAATTGGGACACTTTCACTTCCTTAGAACTATGAACTTGTAATTTATTCTCCTTTATGAAAGCTGTCCTAGTTCTGGTATACCGCATTTCGGCAGCTAGCAAACTAACACAGATATCTTGCTCCAAATGTGTCTAAATTGTACACCCTAAATGCTAGACAAATAATTAACTTAGTCTCCCTTGTACACTGAGTGTCAACCCAGCAAAAAAGGGATGATATTCCCAATCCCTTAACATCCTGTGATGTGGGCTTCATCTTTCACAAGCACCATCACGCCTTCCTTGGGGAGGTGTGCGCTCGAGTGAGCAATTGTAACCATGTCTCAAGTTGTAAAACAGAGCAGCTGAGATGAAACAAATAGGTTGGCATCACTGGCTACAAAGACACCAGCCCTAGATGATCTGGCCCTCTAGCAGAGGGTTCTCGAGCCCTGACACAAGAACAGTCTTGCTTTTATGTTAACAAATCTGGCTCTGAAATACACAATTTAAAGTCTTAAAAGCTTGAGTTAAAATATCCTGTGATATTGGTCAGGTTCAAACATTTCAATGGACAGGTTTACTTCCCGACCTTGGTTCCTGGTTCAATGGAATTTGGGTACAATAAGACACTTCAGGGTCATACTTTTACTAATAATTACTGGAATATACTTTTTTTTGGAGGGGGTACATGGTCTGGGAATCGAACCTGGGTCTCCCACATGAAAGGTGAACATTCTACCAGCAAACCACCCGTGCACCCTGGAATATAGATTTTTATTTCTTCTTGGAGCAATTGCGTTTCAAGAATTTGTTCAAATTCCTTGTCACTCATGAGAAAAATGATCACTCTCAAAATACCCAGTCAAAAAGAAAATTAATTAAAACAGGACTGTCACTGGTGGTCCGAGGCTGAAATTAACATAAGATTAATAATGGACTTTCTGACTCGGAAAGAGGGCTGTGACCAAAATCCGCTCAAACAAGCTAATAACCCCATTTACAAGAGTCTTTAGTGTAACTAAACAGCTACCCTTTGACCTCTACTTCAATCAAAAAGAAGAAAAACCAGTGCAAAAATTAAAAGGGGGTGGGCCACGGTGGCTCAGCAGGCAAGAACGCTTGCCTGCCATGCCAGAGGACCTGGGTTCGATTCCCAGTGCCTGCCCATGTAAAAAAATAAAATTAAAAGGGCAAAAGCAAAACTGGGTCTGCCGTTGACCACCTGTTCCCGCCAACCAGAGGAGATATTAACGGTGATGATGAGTGTTTTGATAAAGTTCCCAAATAAATCATTAGAAAAATCACCGAAAAAAGGGTCTGTTGAATAAAATGAAACAGCTGCCTGCATTGATGTTGCTGGGAGTGACTCCTTTTCCTGGAATCGACCAGGACTTTTCAGAGACAAAAATAAAATCAGGAAACTTCCAAAAAAAAAAAAAATGGAACATATTCTATAAAAGTTGTAAAGAACAATTGGAAATAAGCTGGTTTTGGTCCAATAGAAATAACCTCTCAGAAATAGACAAATATAATCGAATACCCAATCTGCAATCAATCTCCGCTTTATAAAACACTCCTTTATAACATAGAACCTAAAGGTCAACCAATTATTATACTGTCCCCTTTGGAAATCCCTTAATTGCTTTTTTAAGCCAAGGCAACTTGCTAACAATTTTGAGACTCTTACTTCAGTTTGAGATTTCCCTGCTTGAGCAGTTTCTCTTTCAATAACCCCTTTGGATGGATTGTTAATGATTACTGGTGACCAGTTTCTTTGGACAAGTGCCCCCCATCCCAGAGCCCCGCCCTCAAGGGGCTGTGGCCAGCAGAGGGGGGCACAGATGATGGATAGCTGCAGGGAGCAGGGAGGGAGCCAGCCCTGCAAAGGTCCAGACTGCAGCCCCACATTAGGTGAGGATGGAGGTTTTTCCAATGCTCCCTGAGTGGGTGGCCGCTGGTCAAGGGTCCTCCTGAGTCTGGGGTCCCGGCTGTGGGGGCACATGGGTGGGTGACTTTTAAGGCCAGGCATGTCACACTCAGCACCATGGACAGGGAAGGTCTGCTGGGGAGGCGGCCTCGTCCTGGTGAGGGACAGAGCCTTGGCTGGGCTCAGGACCCAGCACCTGCTCTCTGAAGGTGCCCCACAGGGCATAGGTGACCTCTGGAGCAGCCCAGGGCCCCGTGGGATTCACGGAGAGGTCCTGAAACGCCCCAGAATCAGAGCTTCATGGCAGCGGCTGCCGGGCGGCCGCGCTGCTCTGTGTAATCGCTGTTTGCTGTAACCGTTTATGTAAACTGCAATTTGCCCTGCAAAGATGGCTGTTGAAAAGCATCTCTGAATGTCTGCCACTGCTTTTATTTAACTATGTTTGCCTACGAATCAAATCTAACGATATTCTATTTAATTTCCCTCTCTCAAATAGCATGATGCTTAATGTAAACCAATTACTACAGTTTAGCTTTCTAAGAAATCAGGAAATGTAATCAAGGAGACGCCACTCATGGAGCTCATGGGATACTGTGGTGGTAGTGACAGGACAAGGCTGTGGAGGAGTCAGAAACGCTTGTGTGTAAGCCTGTGCAGGCGTGGGGTGTGTGTGTGTGAGGGAGATGCATGTGTGTTTGAGCCCTGCATGACATGTGCATGTCTGTATGAGAGCACAACTGTCTGTGTTTCTAAAGACATGTGTAAGCGTGTATATTTTGGATGTGCTGTGTATTTCTGTGATGTGTGTATCTGTAAGTAGATGTTTGCACATCTGTGTGAGTTGTGTATATCTGTGTGTGTCTGAGTGCCACACGAATGTATCTGAATGTGTATCTGAGTGTGTCTGTGTATATCTGCGGGCCAGAGATGTGCCAGAGTGTGTATCTGAGTGTGCAACTGCTGTGTGTATCCGAGTGTGTGTCTGAGTGTTTCTGTGTGTTTTAGAGTATCTGTGTGTGTTTCTGAATGTACCCAAGTATGTACCTGGGGGTGGGAGGTGTCCATTTATTCTCTGAGCCTCGTGCAGGCCGAGCTGTGAGCACACTGGACTTTCTGGTGTGAGCACTTCCTGTCTGCTTGCACACTTATGGCTGGTCGAGCGCAGGGGCTGGAGCCCATGCAGCCTGGCCAGGCAGGAGCACCCTCGGGAGAAGGACTGGCCGAAGGGTGGGTAACAGGTGCGCTGTCAGGAACCCTGAAAGGACAGCTCTACTGGGGTGGGGGGAGGCTCTGGGCTAATGGAGGAGCGGGGGTGGGGGGTGGGTGCTGCTCCCAGAGCCGAGGGAGAGAGAGTTGTTGGCTTCTGTCCAGACCCTGTGAAGTCCAGCCGGTCAGGGTCTGGGCACACTGGCGGCATTTGGTGACAAGCATTCTTTTAGGGGACTGTTCCCTCACGGCCGGCCGCAGAGCCAACAGCCCACGGCTCGCTTCCTCCATGTGGGCAGCGGGGTCCGGGGGGTTCTGCAGGCGGCTCGCAGGCCGTTCTCACCCCAGCCCCCACTGGCTGCTCACACCAGGGGTGGTGGGTCCCCTGGGCTCCCCTTTTCCTTCCAAAGCCCCACGCCCGGCCCCATCCGTAGGGAGCCCAGGGACCACCGTGAAGGACCCGCCGTGAGTGACGGGCCACAGTGGGGGTGTTCCCGGGTGCTAGGCCCAGCCGGAAAGGGGGTGCTGTGGAAGCGTCAGGCTCGCCCCAGGCGCTGCTGACCCCAGGAGGCAGCGGGGACCCGAACGTTTCATGCTGAACCTTTGCAGGCCTGAATCCTTTCCTTTGGCTCACACTTTCCCGTCTGATTTGAATCATCCCTGTCCTCTGCGTGGGCCCTGCTCAGCCTCCCCCGTTTTCACAGCATCCTGGTCAGCGGTGACACACCCAGCGTATGGGGAGTTTCCACCTAAGGTTGGGACGAGGGGCGGTGGCTGCAGGGCGGCTGTGCCCAGGGTGGGGGCGCGGGGGGAGCCTGGCAGGAGCGGGTGGTGCCAGGTGGGGCCGGAACACGCGCCTTGGCTTTGGACATCCCTGAGCTCGTCAGAAAGGGCAAGCGCCCGGCTAATTCTTCACTGATGCTTGTCTTTTCACTTTTGATTGTGGCAGCACACATACAACCCCAAATTTCTCATTTCAACAGCTCTGGGGGGTGCAGCTTCGTGGTTTTAAGTACGTCACGATGTTGTGTGCCCGTCGCCTCCATCCTCTCCCCAAACTCCTCCATCATCCCGAACAGAAACTCTGCCCCCGTTAAATGCCCTCCCTGTTCCCTGCCCCCACCCACAAGTCTTTCTGCCTCTATGAATTTGCGTATTTTAGACATTTCATTTAAGTGAAATCATGCACATTTGTCCCTTGGGCCTGGCTTCTTCACAGGTAGCTCTGTGTGGTAACGTGATCAAAAGCTGCCTTCCTTCTCCTGGCCAGGTAGCACCCTTCGTGTGGTGGACCACGTCTGCTCGGGCCACCCCTCCTCCGATGGCCCTGGCGTGTCCCCTCCCCCGGCGGCTGGGTGGCACTGCGCTGGGCATCGGGTGCGAGCGTCTGCGCGGGTCCCTGCTTCCACCCGTGCAGGTGTTGGCAGCCAGTGGGGAGGGCAGGACTGACGCTCGGGTGGGTCCTCTGTGTGCTGCCTCCCAGGACGCGCCAGGTGGCCCTTCTCAGGGTGCGGCCACCAGCGAGGACGTGGGCTCCGGCTGCTCCCAGGGTTGCCCGGCGTGCGCCTTCTGTTGTTCCCCGCTGTGACGGATCCCACATCCTTTCCCTCATGCTGATTACAGAGAGAGGGTGAGTCCAAGGTCAGAGGAGGTGTGGGGGTCACCGCCTGGGGGCTGGGGAAGGCAAGGGGGGACAGGAGGCAAGGCAAACAGGTTGGACTGGGATGGGCACACAGGCTGGGACGGAGAGAAGCTGTCCTTTCTCCTGCAGTTTCGCCTCTCTGGCTGTGCTGCCACTTGCTGCTCTGTCCAGGTCCTGCGGTGACCTGTGTGCTTCGGCCCTGGGGACTGCTGGAGGAGCTGCATCCTGGCCTGGACCCACTCGGGATGACCCAAGGACCCAAGGACGCTGGACCCCACAGCAATGCGTTCATCTGCCCCACAAGACATGGGTTGAACTTGCACAAGCCCCCATGGGAATTGAAGTTACTATTTAAATGAACAAACTCAGAACGTAAATGACACAAAATCATCCTGGTTCTATACAAGAAGTGTTAGGGGAGGGGCTGCAATCGAGAGGCTGGTCAAGAATGGCAGCGCTGGGGGGTGACATTGGAGCAGGAATGAAAGGAAGTGAGAGTGCCACGGGGTCAGCTGGGGCAGCGAACGGGCAGCCCGGATACTGCATGGCGTGGGGTGCCTTGGGTATATCTGGGGAAGGGTGAGGAGGCTGGTTTGGGTGGAGCAGAGGCAGCTGGGGACAGAGCCGGGGACAGAGCCAGGGAGAGCACAGGGGTGGCCTGTGCCCTTCACAGCTCATCATTGTTTCCTTTTAGGCTTTCTCTACTTGGTTATTTGCCTAGGAGCCCCTTGGCATAATCTAACTCCAAAAGTACAAAAGAGGATTCAGTTAATGGTCTCTTCTTGCTCCTGTCTGTCCACTTAGCCCCCCGGGTTTCCCTCCCTGCAGGGAACCCATGTTTCCTGCTGCTTGCGATACCACACGTACACAAGTGTGGATGTGTGGGAAGTGTGCAAGCATGTGCACGGGTGTGCACACGTGCATGTATGTGTGCATGCATGTGCATATGTGTGCATGTGTGCATGTGAATATGCATATGTGCCAATGTGTGCATGTATATAAGCATGTATGTGGTGTGCATGCATGTGCAAGTGTGTGGACATGTGTGCACATGTGTCTGTGCACGTGTGTATGTGTCTGTGCATGTGTGTATGCATGTATGCACATGCAAGTGCACGTGTGCATGTGGTGTGCATGCATGTGTATGCATGTTCACGAGTGTACATGGGTGTGTATGTATGTGTGTGTAAGGACATGTGTGTATGGGCATACGCATGTGTGAGTGTGTGATGTGTGCTTTATTTTAAAACAAATGCATCCTAAACGTGCTAGTTTGAAAGTATTATGTATCCTAGAAAAGCTGTGTTTTAATCCTGATCCAATCTTGTGGGAGCAGCTGTTTCTTTTAATCCTGGTTCAACACTCCAGGTTGGAATTTTTTATTAGATTATCTCTGCAGAAATGTGACACACCCACTGTGGGTGTGACCTTTGATTAGATGCAGATGTGACTCCACCCATTCCAAGTAAGTCTTGACCAGTTTACTAGAAACTTTAAAAGAGAAAACATTTTGGAGAGTGTTGAAAATGACAGAAACCTCAGAGCTGGCAGAGGGAGAGCCGAGAGAAACTTCAGAGCAGAGCTGACACAGATGTCAACACATAGAGAAAAGAGACACGGATGTTTGGAGATGCTTGGAGCCCAGCAGACGTCACCATGAGATGTGAAGCAAGCCAGAACCTGGAGAGAACCAAGAGAAGCCAAGAGATGAAAACCAACCCTGGAGAAGCAAAGTGAGGGGCTCACACAGGAACAGAGGCTGAAAGCGATGGAGCCCAGGAGCAAGGGACCAGCAGATGCAGCCACGTGACTGCCCAGCTGACAGATGGGCTCCTGACCCATTGGCCTTCCTTGAATTAAGCTATTTTTCCATGGATAGACATTTTTATAGGCTTAGAACTGTAAAATTGTAACTTATTAAATTCTCCTTTAAAAAAGCTGTTCCGGTTCTGGTATGTTGCATTCTGACAGCTTGCAAACTAGAACACTACATGCTCAGTACCTTGCCTTTTTCCAGTTAGCCACATATCTTGGAGATGATTTCCAACCAACATGTAAATTGGCTGCCGGTCAGTCCCACAGGAGTGGGGGAGGGGCGAGGGCTCCCTTCTTTTTCAGGCTGCAGGGGACGCTCTGTGCGGCCCAGCTGGGATATCCCAGGTGGCGGCTGCCCTGGACGGTGACTTTTAAAACATCTAAGGTGGACTTTTCCCTCCATGTGCTGGGGGCTTCCCGTCAGGGTCCCGCTCCACCCGAAGGCAAGCGCTAGGGGGCTGATTAGAGAAATGGGAGGAAACCATGCCCTCCCTCCTCTGTGGGGAGCCCCAAGCCCATGTCCATGTGCCCAGAGGATAACCAGAGAAGCTGAAGCTTCCCACCTCACTCGGTAGCCCCTTGCTCTTACGCTGCCTTCCCTGAAGCCGCCCGAGTCCCAGGTAGTTTGAAGGACAAAGGGGCTCTCTTCCAAATAGGAATTCCACTGGGGAAAGTGGAAGCTTGCCGCCCCACAGCAGTTTCAGGAGTGGTGGCTTCTCGGGGTCCCCGACTCCCAGGCAGGCGGCCGGCTCTGACCTCCCTCTCCATTCCCTCTGCTCATGGAGTCTTTCTCCAAGCGGCCCTCCTGGCCCCTCCTGACCTTAGTTTCTCTTTGGCGGGTGGCCTCTTTGTCCTGCTGCTGCTCTGCTCCTGGGCTGCCCAGGCTCCAGGGAAAGGGCGTCAGACACACCCTCCTGGCAGCTCCTGCAAAGGAGCTTTTTACCCAGGGCAGGCGCCCCACGTGTAGCACTCGGGACTGTGCTTATGGGATTCGGCGACGGTGGCTTCGGCCCCTCCTTTCTAACCATTTAAATGATTTCACAACTGCATGACCCACGTGAGGCTGGAGGGGCCTGTCACTGAGGGCTGGGCATTAGATTAGGACGAGAAAATGCCCAGGACAACGAAGGGCCACTTTACCCGAGCAGAGACCTGAAACCCTTTGCTTGTAACAAAAGAAGCCACCTGCTATTACTGTTTCCTGCATGTCATCTTGAAGACCCCCACTTAGGAACCCTCCACCTCTGGCCCTGGGGACAGGGCCATGGCAAGGGGTCAAGAGAGAAGGTTATCAGAGGGAGCACAGGCGCGAGCTCTCACTCTCCAGCCCCAAGGAGGCTCAGGGTGAGCTGGCTGCAGAGAGGGCCTGTGCTGAATATATAATTTAGGGCACACTTTGTAAAATAATGGGGAAAAAAACTATTTTCTTTAAGTCTAGGTATGCACATATGTATTTCAGGCACGCTTGGAGTACACGCTGCTCAGTGACAGCAGGCTTTGTTCAGACGACAGAGGCTGGCTCGCTATCTCTGCTCTGGTTTTCGTGGGTAGAATGGTCACGCCACAGGCTTGAGTCACTCAAGCAGCTCAGGAGAGTCTAAGGAGGTGCTGGTTGGAGGGAAACAGGCTCGTCCAAGATGAGGGTCTTTCTATTCTGGCGTCACGTCTCGGTTCTTGCACAGTTGCTGCCCCAGCTTCTGGAATGATCAGCGC
>PVIY010047139.1:0-18039 GCA_004026745.1 Myrmecophaga tridactyla
TGGTGGTACCTGTTTGTCTGGTTGGGCAAGTGCTGGCCTGTCTGTTGCATTGAGGACATTTCATAGAATTAAATCATGATCATGTCAGCTGCATCCACAGCTGATTCCATTTGTGATCTGTCAAGGGGAGTGTCTTCTGCAATGAGTGATGCTCAGTCTCATCACTGGAAGCCTTTTAAGGAAGATTCAGAAGAGACAATCTCTCTTCCTGCTTTGGCTGGTGAGCCTCTCCTGTGGAGTTCGTCCAGACTCTCCATCAGAATCGTTGGCTTCACAGCCTGCCCTGTGGATTTTGGGCTCTGTGTTCCCGTGGTCACATGAGACACTTTTATAAATTTTACATTTGTGAGTTTTCCCTGTTGATTATGTTTCTCTAGAGAATCCTAACTAATACATCTTGGTACCAGGAGTGGTTCTTAAGAAACAGAATCTTAAAAATTGATTTTTATGAATGATTTTCTACTCTGACTGGACTCAAAGGCACTAAGGACTCTGATTCCCATAATCAGAATGACACTGCCAATCCATGGAGTGAGTTGACAAAAGAGATAGTCAAAATATTAACATTTGATTCTTCTAATGCTTCACGTATATGAAGCCAGGCTCTGGCGGATAATGTTTTTGACACATTAACAGAGTTTTGTGGAAATCAGAGGTATAGAGATGTTAGATGGTTGTTGTTAGATACACTGGCTACATTAAGGAGTGAAAGGGATGGGCTTAAGGCTTCAAAAGAGCTTAAGTGCAGTTTGACAGATGTAGAAGTTTCTATGAGTATTCTGAAGGAAAATCTTATTTCCTGTAGCCATAGACTTGAGATCTCTGAAAATCAGACTCAGAATCTTATTGTTAGAGTAGCAACTTTACAACATAAACTGAAATCTCAATGTTGCATGGGGTCTGCTGTTAAAGTGAGGGCATTGATTGGAAAGGAGAGGGACCCTGAAAAATGGGATGGTGACATATGGATTGGTAATGATGTCGGGGTGAGGTTGAAACACTAGGTCATGCTGAATCTTCTCTAGATAACCCTGTAATAGTCTGCCCTGAGGACATAGCTGCCCCAGCTCCAATCTGCCTTGAGGAGTTGGCCACCCAACCTCCTCCTAAAGGGATTAGCCCTTAGAGTGATTAATCCTGTTTCACCAGATGACACTGCAAATGGCCTGAAGCAAATGGCTTGGAAGATATTTCTAATTCTTTTTGTGACCCACCCCTACCACCCTTCATTTCTTACAGACTTATAACTAGACTAAAGTCCCAACAGGCCCCTAAAGGTGAGGTACAAAGTATCACACATGAGGAGATAGGTTATACTCCAAAAGAACTGTTGAGTTTTCCAATTTATATAGACAGAAATCAGGGGAATATGTGTGGCAATGGATTTTAAGAGTGTGGGATAATGTTGGGAGGAATATAAGGCTGGATCAGGCTGAATTTATTGATATAGGCCCACTAAGCAGACATTCTGCATTCAATGTTATAGCTCAAGGGTTTAGAAAAGGTATTAACAGTTTGTTTGGATGGTTGGTTGAAACATGGATTAAAAGGTGGCCAACATTACCTGAGGTTGAAATGCCAGAACAGCCCTGATGTAATGTAGATGAAAGGATCCAGACACTTAGAGAGACTGGAATGTTAGAGTGGATTTATCATGCAAAGCCTGCTCTTACACCCCAGGAATGTCTGGAGGATGCACCTTTTACCAGAACAGTGAGAAATAAATTTGTGAGATTAGCACCATCATCCCTGAAGAGCTGTTTAGTTGCACTTCTCTGTAGGTCAGATATTACTGTAGGAACTGCTGTCATTGAGCTGGAATCCTTAAACACAATGGGAATGATAGGATTCTGAGTTGGCAGAAGCCAGGTGGCAGCACTTAATGGCCAAAGACAGCATAGATGTGACTATTGTAATAGACAGGAAACTCAAAGCAGGAGTCAAAGTTGTATGACTCATGGAGACTTGTGGCATTGGCTAGTAAATCATAGGGCACCTGGAAATACAATAGAAGGGCAGTCTACTAAATTCTTGTTTGAACTGTATAAACATAAGACTTCTAGTTCAAGTGAACAGAAATCTAACCTGAAATACAAAAACACAGAGTCATGGCCCCTTACTCAATCTCCAGACTTGAGGTAGTTTGCAGACCCAGAGACCCTTGAATGAAGGGGAGGCCAGGTCCCTTTGGGGGAGAACCCTGTTACACTGCCATAAATTTATACTGTTAATCTTCCTCCAAGCCTTCCCCAAGGAGACTGACAGCCTTTTACCAGGGTAACTGTGCACTGGGGAAAAGGAAATGATCAGATATTTTGGGGATTATTAGACACTGGTTCAGAAGAGACATCAATTCCAGGGGACCCAAAACGTCACTCTGGTCCACCAGTCAGAGTGGGTGGGGGCTTATGGAGACAAGGTGATCAATGGAATTTTAGCTCAGATCCATCTCACAGTGGATCCAGTGTGCACCCAGACCCATTCTGTAGTTATTTCTCCAATTGCAGAATGTATCATTGATATAGACAAACTAAGCAACTGGCAGAATTCCCACATTGGCTCTCCAGCTCATATAGTGAGGGCTATTATGGTGGAAAGGCCAAGTAGAAACCACTAGAAATGCCCCTACCTAGCAGAATAGTAAATCAGAAACAATACCAGATTCCTGAAGGTATTGCAGAGATTACTGCCACTCTTAAGGACTTGAAGGATGAAAGGCGGGGGTAATGTTCTCCAGGAAGCTATATATGCTCTAAATCAGCATCTGCTGTATGGTGCTGTTTCTCCAATAGCCAGTATCCGTGGGTCCAGGAACCAAGGGGTGGAAATGGGAGTGGCACCACTCACTATTACCCCTAGTGATCCACTAGGAAAATTTTTGCTTCCTTTCCCTGTGACCCTGAGCTCTGCTGGTCTACAGGTTTTAGTTCCAAAAGGGGAGTGCTTCCACCAGGAGAAACAACAATGATTCCATTGAACAGGAATCTAAGACTACTACTACCTGGTCACTTTGGGCTACTCATGCTCCTGGACCAACAAGCCAAGAAGAGGATTGCATTATTGTCTGGGGTGATTGACCCTGACTATCAGGGGGAATAGGACTGCAACTACATAATGGAGGTAAAGAAGAGTTTTCTTGGAATATAGGAGATCCCCTAGGGCATCTTTTAGTACTACCATGCCCTGTGATTAAAATCAATGGAAAACTGCAACAGCCCAATACAGGCAGGACTACCAATGGGCCTGAAACTTCAGAAATGAAGATTCGGGTCACCCCACCAGGTAAAGAACCATGGCCAGCTGAAGTGCTTGCTGAGGGTAAAGGGACCATGGAATGGGTAGTTGAAGAAGGTAGTGATAGATATGAACTACAACCACATGATCAGTTACAGAAATGATGGACTGTGATGCTGTTTTGTTCCTGTTATACTATTTAAGTTGTAAGATATCAAGTTTAAGAATGAATATTACCCAAGGACTTGCACCCTATTCTGGAGAGAGTTGATGTGTTTCCAGTTATATGCAGGACAGTTGAGTATTGTTGGGTGAAATAAAAAATGCGTGTTTTAATGTTTTTTATTTAGAAATTAAGTATGGTTTAAGGTGATATATATATATAGCTGCCAAGTTGACAAGGAATGGACTGTCATGGTCAGGTTCATGTGTCAACTTGGCCAAGTGGTGGTTGGACAAGTGCTGGCTTGTCCTTTGTGATGAGGACACTTCATAGAATTAAATCATGATCACATCAGCTGCAGCCACAGCTGATTCCATTTGTAATCAGCCAAGGGGTGTTTCTTCTGCAATGAGTGATGCTCAATCTAATCACTGGAAGCCTTTTAAGGAGGATTCAGAAAAGACAGTCTCTCTTCCTGCTTAGGCTGGCAAGCCTCTCCTGTGGAGTTTGTCCAGACCCTCCATCAGAATCATCGGCTTCACAGCCTGCCCTGCGGATTTTGTACTCTGTGTTCCTGCAGTCACGTGAGACACTTTTATACATTTTGTACATGTGAGTGTTTCCTGTTGATTCTGTTTCTCTAGAGAACCCTAACTGGTACAACCTCCATTGTGTAGTTGCAGTCATTTCCACTTGATCATTAGGATCAATTACCCCAGTCAACACAGGAATCCCCTCTTTACCTGTTGATTCACAGGCATGAAGAACCCAAAGTTTTTCCATTGGGTAGCAGTCTTAACTTACGGTTCCATTGTAATCATTATTTTATTTTTTGGTACAAGCATTTGTCCTTTTGGAAGACACAGTCTGATTTTCATCATCGTTGTTTTCTTTATTTCATCCTTTTCATTTGAATGGGCCATAACTTCCTGTTTCTTTTTGTGTTTTAAAATTTTGTTGTACTTTGTACATTTTACTATCTTAAAGTATTAAATCTAGGATTTAGTCTCTGAGTTGTCTCTCTCATGACTTAAAATCCAGCTCTTGTTTTTCTCTTGAATGCCAGGAGCTAACAAAAGAAAAAACAACGTGAAAATACTTTTCCTATTTTATTGCTGCAAGTCAAATTTATTTTTGCCAGTGTCACCCTTCAGAATCCAGTCATCATATCAAGAATATCAGTCCCAGGTGAATGTATAGTGCAGTCATCACTTCCTTTTGTGGGCTGTTTCTTCTGAGCTTTTGTTGTCTAGTGGCCTTAATAGTCCCCTCTTTAAAAAAAACTGAATCCCCTTTTATTTTCTATGGAATAGACACTCCTTCTCCTAAGTGCCCTATTATAGGTCTTTACACAGATAAACCTTCACCCCAGGCTGTTTGACTTGTGTCTTACACTGATTTAGCTGTCCAGAGCTGCCTTTGCCTGGGTGCCAAATTTGTGGGTGTTGGCGAACCCAAGAGGAAGTCAGTCTTCCAAGCCAGACAGAGCCAGCGATTAATAATGGTAGCTCAGTCTGCCACTATACTACACTGGGTTGGGCATGGGGTTGACACCAGCAAAGGTGCCAGGACCATTTTCCTGTGTCATTTAAAATTGTGTTTTCTTGGTTCAACACTTTTTCCCTTAATGCAGTCTTTTACTGTTTTCATAAGTCTGAGGAAGCATATTGTATATGATACTCCTTTGCTGCTTTTGCATGAAGGGCTTTGGAACAAAGGCCACCATCAGAGCTGGCCCCAGTGAACTGATGTACCTGATCAAAAGTTGTGAACAGCAATCTTACCACAAATCCTCTCCCCACAGGCCTTGGGAAACTAGGTTTTCATATTCCACCCTAACATCAAGCTTTACCAGGAGCTGGGATGAAAACCCCACTGCTGTCTGCCATGATGTTGTGGGAGGGGTGATGATAACTGCTTTACAGAGGGTGAAATTCATCTGTATTTATCACCATTTTTTCAGCCTTTTCCAGCAGGTCTTCCCAGGATGCTTCACAGTCTTAATAGACTCCTGAGTTTCAAAATAGGCAATTCATACCAGTTCCTTGCCAGTTCAATACTTGTTCTTTTGGAGGGACTGATTTCTGGAGCTTCCAACACTTCCATTTACTTATAATCCTCAGTCAGTAACACACTAATTTCATTTTTTACAATGGCAGGCACCAGGAATTGATGGCAGGGTCTCTGGCATGGCAGATGAGAACTCTGTCACTGAGCCACCATTGCCCATACTTTTTTTAACACACTGTTTTTAAGATGAAAATTATTTGGGAAGAATTTCCAGTTGATTCAGTGTTGGTGAATTATGGAAAAATTTATGAGGGAGGAAATGTACCATATATATAAAATCCTATCACAGATTTCCATATTTGCATTTTATCAATAGAAAAGTACTAAGATTGTGAACACAGGAAACATACGGATGAATGCAGTTTGGAAGAAAACAGAATTTCCCTAGCATGCTGTTTTTTCTGTTGCCATGAACTGCAGATATAGTAACATGTAGGTCCCTATATTGTTTTCAGATGGAACAGTTTAGTATCATGATAAGCATATTAAATTGAAAAATTAGCAAAATCAGTATAGTCTTACTTAATATTTTGTCTGTAAATTTAAAATTTACTTCAATTATCTTGTTTACCCCTGAATATTTGACAATCAGATTTGTCAGTTCACCAAATTCAGATTATAGAAATATATCCTCATTGTTTAAAATGAGAATGCTTCCTTTCCCAAATTCTTTTAAAATTGAGACCATTTGCAATTGAAATGCAATAATTTCCTTATTTATATATATATATATATTTGGCATGTAAAAAGTCAAGTGGACAAATATTAAAGGGTAGATATTTAAATACATGACTTATTCTTCCACTGATCATACTCTGCTGCTGAAATGTTGTCCTAATTCTGCCAGTACTTATGAAACTGAAATAATATATAATATAGACATTATATTATATATTTGAAACCATATATAATATAATATAAGCATTTCATAATATGTAACTGAATCTATATTTCTAAAAGACAAATGAAACACAGTTGAAGTTAGCACCAAGGGTTGCAGAAATATAGACTGAGAAAATGTGGTAGGAATGGTATGGACAGATAGGAATTTTGTGGTATTAAACTCCCTGATTGGCAGGTATATTGGTTTAGTTCAATTAGAAAGCTACATGGGAAAGGAGCTGATCCCCAGAGAAGAGAATCTTTCCTACTCAAAGGCTAATATTCCTTTTTGTGGTAGAATATGTATTAGAAGAAGGTTAATCCCCTTTTCAATATACAAATCAAATTATTTAACTTTGAATTTTATTTTCTCATTTAACTCCACATTTTACATCAATCAATGAAGGCAGGCATAAAATTTACCCCAATCCTGACAAGTAAACATGAACTATTTCTCTCCAGTGCCAAATCTATTAGCATATGTACCTGTATTCTTTAGCACCATCAAAGTACAATCAATTCCAGAAAATAAAATAAATCCTTAAATTTTTAAAATTTCAAATACTGTTTCAAATGTTTTTTGTACTTTTTCTGAGTTTCCTGATTATAAGAACAAATGAGAACATAATGGGAAACACTTTATAATATAAAGATCCAGTATATCAAAGATTATCATTATTGTCAACAGCATTAACTTAAGTGCTAGTATTCACTGAGTGATTATACACATTAAGAATGGATTTATGTGTTTCACGTGTATTAAACCTGGAGATTGTTTCTCATGAAAAGGAGGTTGTATCTAACTAATGAGCATGCTAGTGAATGGGCATTAATGAAATGGGTGTGTTTATTAATAAGAAAGTCCTTGTGTGTTAAAAATTAAGTTCTATGGAAAACAAATGCAAAAATACTAGGGAGATATTGATGTGCATTCATTTTTATCATTAGAAAATTCATCTACAGATAAAGAAAACCCTTCTCAGTTGCATTTGCCAATTTCTGATTTTTTATTTCTTACCTTTAAATTTATTTTATTAATTTGTTCTGAATATAAGTAATATATGCATTGTCATGATGTGCATATATAGCTGATAACAAAATCCCTACATCAGAGAAAAATCATTATTTCACTATGGAGATTAGAAAAATAAACCTGAAACACTTAAATGCACAAAGGTGGCAATATGTAGCAGAATAATTTAGTGGTTTTCATGCATTTTTTAAATATTAGGCTCTAAATATTTTCAGGACTCGAAGGAGATGTTAAGTTGCATGATTGAGGGAGACATTTATTTATTTATTTTTAATTTTTAATCACATGACATTTAGAAGTTAAACACAATTTTGTTAGATTATATTAATTAAAATATTTTTACTTTGCAAATATTGCCACAATTGTTTCCTTTTATAGATCAATATTTGAGCTAATAATAAAGACTAAAATACATGCTTGATCACAAGTTCTGTTGCTGATGCTTTGATTTGTTAACTATTTTTAGCAATTTTTTTCTGTTTAATTTTCAAACCCATGACCCTTCTTGGACAGTGGGCAATGATATTGAGAGGAGATCTAGGAATGAGAGATGAGCATATGAAAATAGCAGATACAGCAAGGAAAATAGCAGTATTGAGGGCAATGGTTACATCATCAAAGGTTGGGTGCCTGGTACAAGCTAGTCTAGTAAAATAATGGAGATTTGTTCAACAAACAATTTTGATCTTTCTACATATATTAGGCTCTAGATTGAATTACATATAATCATGTATATAGACATGATTATAATTTTGTAAGATGGTGTACTGAAAAATGCATAGCTTGTCTGGTCTTAGTTGAAATCATATTTTAGGAATATCACTTATTTGCTACTATTTTCTGACAATGTTTGAGATTCAGATGCAGCAATTTTAACATTCTGTTACAATAACATTTTCATTGGGAGAATAAAATGATGATTTCAGAAAATTTAAATATCTTTAGTACTTTAGTAGTTAGTGTGAAATATTGTTCATAGTAAATGAAATTATTTTTGGCTTATATTTTCTTAGTCACAGAAAATTCTCAGGATGCCCTAGTTTTCTGTAGATGGCTGCTTTGGCCCATTTGTGTCAGTTTCAAAAACTGAGCTTTTGGCCATCATCCATCCTTACTATCATTAGAGAAGAGTTAAATGTGTGTCTCCTCTGTGCAGTTTCTATGCCTTTCAAATTAGTCAAGACATAACATAGATGTAATCATGTTATATCACATCCTAAGAACAATGAGGTACTGTGCCTCTTCTGAAAAGGTGAATGAAAAGAGTGTAATTCCTTTTCTTATACAATTAACATACACACAATTAATACAAGCTTTATTCTAATAACAAAAATTGGCTGAGATTTGAGTTGGAATCAGTTCTTAAATTGGGAATTTTCTAGAAAGGCATCCAATTTGACTCTGTGGTAATTTTTCCAAGAAATTGTAAATCAAATTTATTTATGGAAATAATATAACATCCATTGCATAAAAAATTATATAAAATATGGTAAGAACCTTATATTCTAGATGGAGAAATAAGTAGAGTGTTTAGTAAAGATTGACAAACACTCCCCAGCAAACACATACACAGATTCTTGTGTGAGCAAGGAAAAGACTGAATAGCACAGATGAGGTCATCAGAAAAACAGCTACTCGGGATGTGGATGATCTATGGAATTCTTGTGGACAAATTGTAGTTGGTGTCCACTTTATAGAATAGGTGTATAATTCAGAATAAAGATTTTCCCATTCTGGTTAAAATCGCTTACTTAGACATTGTTGCTAAATGAACCTTAATTCTGAGCTCTTGAGATTTCTTGGACATCAGGACAATCTTAGTTTCTTTTCCTCCCACTACAAAATCTGAAATAAATGTATGACTTCTGAATGCACATACCATCATTGTAAGGTACACACAGTTTAAGAGATTAAATGCATACCATAATATTTGGTAGAGAGTGCACCATTCATTTTTATAATAAAATAGTCTAGATATACATAATGCTAAAGGCCTCATAGATACAACAGGAAAGCCATCAAAATTTTGTTGATATTATTTAAATGCTTCAGCCACAAAACTACTATAGATGGCTTACAAACAATTCAGCTTGTGCAATAAAGTTATTTGATAATATCAGAAAACCTAATTGGAAGAGGAAAGCATGACAACTAAAAGAATAGAATAATTGCCACAATTGAACATAAACTCATATTCTGAGATTGCAAGTGTTCAGACAGGTAGCAAAATTTAAAATCATGCATGTCATAATCAGAAATAAGGCTATTGAATGAGTCAACAGATATTTTAAGGGGATTATTTCTGATGGATATGTAGAGCTGTTTAACAGTTATAAATTATTTTCTTGTGGGGTGTTGGAAAAATTTGAGGCCATACAACATGCAGATTATATATCAGAAGATTTTGACTTCTGTGGTCAAAAAAAGTAAAGTAAATTGTACTGCTGATGAAATCATTCTCACGGATGAAACTTGAAGAGAAAAAAGAAGGCAATATTTCCACAGTGATGCAATGTAAACTCCTGAGATTTTCTGATCTTCCAAATCTCCAAGGGTTTGTATTTGGCTTGTTCTCCATCACTTACATATTATTTTAATTACAAATAGCCTCAGAAGCATAATAGACAGACTTGACCCTGCTATGAAGAAAACCATGAACTTTTTCCCCAGAAAAATTTTCCTCTTTGGAAAATCTGCTTGTGTTGGCCACTCCCCAGGATTCTAGTGAACGCTTTGGCTCAGAAGAGAACCATATGTATGCTAAACTGCCCAGCCACATGTGCTTCTTCCTTCTGCTGGGAGCCACTGGATGTGTCCTCCTGGCTGTGATGTCCTGTGCCCGCCACGTGGTCATCTGTAGCCCTCTGCACTCTCCTCTCGTCATGAACTGAAACATGTATACAGCTGGCAGTTGGTTCCTGGGTTACTGCGTTAGTAAACATTGGAAGCAACATTTATTTAACCTACTATGCGCTCATGTAGAATTATTCAAACCATATTCATAAAATATAAACTTTCATGGATTTAGTTCTTTAACTTCTACATTCCTGTCTGCACACATGATAAACAAAGAACTCTCTCCAGGACATAAACAATGCTAGTATTATAAATTAAATTATGGTAAATCTGTTCACATTTCTTTTCAAACTACATAATCTCTGGTACCATTTTCCAATACCATTGTAGTAAGCTAATAAAATATTCACATGACTGACAATTATATCTTGGACCAAATGGTATTTTATTCATTAATTATTGTAAAAATCCCATTAATCATTCTATTAAAGCTGAGGTGTATTTCAATCAGGTCTACATCATTTCTTTACTTGTATCCCATGAACTTGTGAGAAAGACAGAAAGATAAAAAGTAAGAATTTAATGAAAATTTTCTTTCTTCTTTGTAACAGTACTGATTGCCTTTTTGTGTAGTAATTATATCATTTTATCAAAGAAAAGGAGAGATGCAGATTTAATGCATTTTCAAGACTTCCCAGTAAGGTTTGTCAGTTGAATTTCATAAGCACATAACAAGCATTTGGGAAACAGCTACACTCCTTACCAATTTTTTGTACCCCACACTTGATTGCCGACAGAAATATATTATTCATTTATCCATTTGTTTGTTTATTTAAAATTGTGATTTACTGTTGATATTCCCTGTTTCTATTTTAGTATTTAAATTAATATATTTCAATCCATTTCTTTATAGTATTGTCATCAAACTTTGTTTTGTATTTCTTACATTTTTGTGATTTTTGGCATCCATTCTTTATTTTGTGATCCCCAAAATATCATAACCTAACAACACCATATGAGCATAACCTTAATTCCTCACCACATGCCAAAAAATCTAATTTTCCATTTTTATTAAGCCTCTAAATGCTCTATTTGTCCATCTCAAGAATCTATTCTTGATATATAAACTTCTTTCTATGAACTTTATGCTTATATTGATTTTAATTGTATTTTAAGAGATGTACAAAAGTACTTTTTTCTGTAAGCACATATTTATCATGTTTTCTGGCAAACATGTAATAAAGAGCCAATCTACACTGAGGTAGAACCAGTATTAAGCTGTTGCTTGAATATATGCTTTTTTTGTGTTTTGTACTGTTTCAAGAAAATACTTGTTTTTCATGTGGGTATGCATATGTAATCATTTTGTAGGAGCATAGAAATGTTCATGTTTCTGAAATGCTGAAATTCCTTTGAAGCTTATCTTTTAAATTCCAAAAAGTAGTTTCTTTACAGCATGTCATGGTCAGGTTCATGTGTCAACTTGGCCAAGTGGTGGATGGGCAAGTGCTGGCTTGTCTGTTGTGATGAGGACATTTCATAGAGTGAAATCATGATCATGTCAATTGAATTCACAGCTGATTCCATTTGGAATCAGCCAAAGGGGTGTGTCTTCTGCAATGAGTGATGCTTAATCTAATCACTGAAATCCTTATAAGGAAGATTCAAAAAGAGATAGGCTCTTCTTGTGTCAGCTGGTGAGCCTCTCCTGTGGTGTTCGTCCAGACCCTCCATCGGAATCGTCGGCTTCACAGCCTACTTTGTGGATTTTGGACTGTGTGTTCCCACGGTCATGTGAGACACTTTTATAAATTTTATATTTGTGAGTATTCCCTGTTGATTCTGTTTCTCTAGAGAACCCTAACTAATACATCTTGGTACCAGGAGTGGTTCTTAAGAAACAGAATCTTAAAAATGGGTTTTTATGAATGGTTTTCTACTCTGACTGGACTCAAAGACACTAAGGACTCTGATTCCCATAATCAGAATGACGTTCCAAATCCATGGAGTGAGTTGGCAAAAGAGATAGTCAAAACATCACCATTCAATTCCCCTAATGCTTCACTTGTACGAAGCCAGGCTCTGGGGGATAATGTTTCTGACACCTTTATAGAGTTTTGTAGAAATAAGAGGTATAGAGATGTTGGTTGGTTGTGGTTAGATACACTGTCTACATTTAGGGGTGAAAGGGATGGGCTTAAGTCTTCAAACGAGAAGCTTAAGCCCCGTCTGACAGTTTCTATGAATGCCCTGAAGGAAAATCTTATTTCCTGTAGGTGTATATCTGAGATGTCTGAAAATCAGATGCGGAATCTTATTGTTAGAGTAGCAACTTTACAATGTAAACTGAAATCTCAATCTTGCATGGTGTCTGCTGTTAAAGTGAGGGCATTGATTGGAAAGGAGTGTGTGGTAGTTAGATTCAGGTGTCAGCTTGGCCAGGTGAAGGCGCCTAGTTCTGTTGCTGTGGACTTGAGCCAATGGTACGTGAACCTCATCTGTTGCTAATTACATCTGCAGTGGGCTAGAAGGCGGGCCTGCTGCAATTAATGACATTTGACTTAATTGGCTGGTGCTTAAATGAGAGAGCACAATATAGCACAGCCTAAGCAGCTCAGCATTCCTCATCTCAGCACTTGCAGCCCAGTCCAGGCCTTTGAAGGTGCAAAAAGGAATCACCATGGGGAAAGTTGTCGGAACCCAGAGGCCTGGAGAGAAGGCCAGTAGAGACCATCCTGTGCCTTCCCCTGTAAGAAAGAACCTCAGTGGAAATTTAGCTGCCTTTCCTCTGAAGAACTAACAAAATAAATCCCCTTTTGTTAAAAGCCAATCCGTCTCTGGTGTGTTGCATTCTGGCAGCTAGCAAACTAGAACAGACTTGGTACCAGAGAGTGGGGTGCTGCTGCAATTTGCAAATACCAGATATGTTGGAACGGTGTTTTGGATGGCTAAGGGGAAGATTTTGGAGGAACTGGGAAGAGAATGATGGAGAAGTCCTGGAGTGCTTGAAGAGATTGTTGGTGTAAACGGAACCACTGCCAATCTTGACAAAGGAGGACACAAAAGGGAGAGATTGGAGTTTGCAGAGTGAGAACCATGGAAGCTCGGGTCTGAAGCCAAGAAACCTTGGCCAGGAGAGTGGACCCACCCATATGTGTGGAGAGGGTAAGTTTACTCTGAAGGGCGAGGATGAGCCTCCCACCTCATTGCAGTAGAAGAGTTGTGCAGCCTCAGGCTTTGGAGAAGGTAGAGCATACTCCCCATGGGGGACTGGGGAGAGCCTGGCTGCCACCACATGGAGGGGTTGAGCATGTGCCCTGGAAATGGCAGAGAGCCCAGGGGTGGCCCTGATGCCTGGAGAAAGTGGAGTCAAGAAAAAGGTGGTCTCCTCAGTGTTCCCTGAGGTTTGGAAAGAGGCAGGCCACTTCATAGCCCTCAGAAAGTTTGGGACTGCCACTTTCTAAAGACGAAGGATGAATGACTTTCAGACTTTGAAATCTGATGGTGTTTGCCCTGCAGGTTTTACATATGTGTTCTTCTGATTTCTCCCTATGGAAATGAAAACCTGTATCCTGTGAATATCCTCCTTTGCATATTGGCACCAGACAACTTGTTTTGAGATTCACAGGTCCACAGCCGGAAGAGAATTTTTTTTGCACCTTAATATTGTTTAAGGTGATGCGTGTAGTTGCCAAGTTGACAAGGGGTGGACATGTGGTAGTTAGATTCAGTTGTCAACTTGGCCAGGTGAAGGCACCTAGTTCTGTTGCTGTGGACATGAGTCAATGGTACGTGAACCTCATCTGTTGCTAATTACATCTGCGGTGGGCTAGGAGGCGTGTCTGCTGCAATGAGTGACATTTGACTTAATTGGCTGGTGCTTAAATGAGAGACTCAACATAGCGCAGCCCAAGCAGCTCGGCATTCCTCATCTCAGCACTCGCAGCTCAGCCCAGGCCTTTGGAGGTGCAGAAAGGAATCACCCTGGGGAAAATTGTTGGAACCCAGAGGCCTGAAGAGAAGACCAGCAGAGATCATCCTGTGCCTTCCCACATAAGAAAGAACCTTAGTGGAAAGTTAGCTGCCTTTCCTCTGAAGAACTAACAAAATAAATCCCCTTTTATTAAAAGCCAATCTGTCCCTGGTGTGTTGCATTCCAGCAGCTAGCAAACTAGAACAGAGTGGGACCCTGAAAAATGGGATGGTGACATATGGATTGATAATGATGTTGGGGGTGAGGATGAATCCCTAGATCATGCTGAGTCTTCTCTAGATAATCCTGTAATAGTTTGCCCTGAGGACATAACCGCCCCACCTCCAGCCTGCCTTGAGGAGTTGGCCACCCAACCTCCTCCTGAAGGGATTAGCTCTAGAGTGATTAATCCTGTTTCACCAGATGAAACTGCAAATGAAGGCCCTGAAGCAAATGGCTTGGAAGATATTTCTAATTCTTTTCATGACCCACCCCCACCACCCCTCATTTCCTTCAGACCTATAACTAGACAGGCCCCTAAAGGTGTAACAGGGTTCTCCTCCAAAGGGACCTGGCCTCCCCTTCATTCAAGGGGTTCTGGGTCTGTAAACTGTTTCAAGTCCAGAAATTGATTAAGGGGCCCGTGACTCTGTGTTTTTGTAATTCAGGTTAGATTTCTGTTCGTTTGACCTAGAACACTTTTGTTTATACAGCTCGAACAAGAATTTAGTAGACTGCCCTTCTATTGTATTTCTAGGTACCCCATGATTTACTAGCCAATGCCACAAATCTCTGCATGTCATATAATTTTGATGCCTGCTTTGAGTTACAGGATCCCAAGAGGCCCCTAAAGGTGAGGTACAATGTATCACACATGAGGAGGTACGTTACACTCCAAAAGAACTGTGTGAGTTTTCCAATTTATATAAACAGAAATCAGGGGAATATGTGTGGCAATGGATTTTAAGGCTGTGGGATAATGGTGGGAGGAATATAAGGCTGAATCAGTCTGAATGTATTGATATGGGCCCACTAAGCAGATATTCTGCATTCAATGTTATAGCTTGAACGGTTAGAGATGGTATTAACAGTTTGGATGGTTGATTGAAACATGGATCAAAAAGGTGGTCGACATTACCTGAGGTTGAAATGTTAGAACTTCCCTGGTATAACGTAGATGAGGGGGTCCAGATGCTTTGAGAGATTGGAATGTTAGAGTGGATTTATCATGCAAAGCCTGCTCTTACACCCCAGGAATGTCCGGAGGATGCACCTTTTATCAGAACAGTGAGAAATAAATTTGTGAGACTAGCACCATCATCACTAAAGAGCTCTGTGGTTGCACTTCTCTGTAGGTCAGCTATTACTGTGGGAACTGCTGTCACTGAGCTGGAATCCTTGAACAAAATGGGGATGACAGGAATCCGTGTTGGCAGAAAACAGGTGGCAACACTTAATCACCAAAGAGAGGGTAGACGTGCCTATAATAATAGACAGCAAACTTAAAGCAGGCATCAAAATTATATGACATGCAGAGATTTGTGGCATTGGCTAGCAAATCATGGGGTACCTAGAAATACAATAGAAGGGCAGTCTACTAAATTCTTGTTCAAGCTGTATAAACAAAAGTGTTCTAGGTCAAGCGAACAGAAGTCTAACCTGAATTACAAAAACACAGAGTCATGGGCCCCTTAATCAACTTCTGGACTTGAAACAGTTTACAGACCCAGAGCCCCTTGAACGAAGGGGAGGCCAGGTCCCTTTGGAGGAGAACTCTGTTACACTGCCACAAATTTATACTGTTAATCTTCCTCCAAGCCTTCCCCAAGGAGACTGGCAGCCTTTCACCTGGGTAACTTTGCATTGAGGAAAAGGAAATGATCAGATATTTCAGGGATTATTAGACACTGGTTCAGAAGTGACATTAATTCCAGGGGACCCCAAACATTACTCTGAATCACCAGTCAGAGTGGGGGCTTATGGAGGCCAGGTGATCAATGGAGTTTTAGCTCAGGTCCATCTCACAGTGAGTCCAGTGGGGTGACTGGACCCATTCTGTAGTTATTTCCCCAGTTCCAGAATGTGTAATTGGTATAGACATACTGAGCAACTGGCAGAATCCCCACATTGGCTCTCTAACTCTTGCAATGAGGGCTATTAGGGTAAGAAAGGCCAAGTGCAAGCCACTAGAAATGCCCCTACCAAGCAAAATAGTAAATCAGAAGGAATATCAGATTCCTGGAGGGATTGCAGAGATTACTGCCCCTCTTAAGGACTTAAAGGATGCAGGGGTGGTGATTCCCACCACATCCCCATTCAACTCTCCTATTTGGCCTGTGCAAAAAACAGATGGGTCTTGGAGGATGACAGTGGATTATCATAAACTCAACCAGGTGGTAACTCCAATTGCAGCTGCTGTTCCAGATGTGGTATCATTGCTTGAGCAAATCAATACATCCCTCTGGTACCTGGTATGCAACTATTGATCTGGCAAATGCTTTTTTCTCAATAGCTATTAGTAAGGACCACCAGAAACAGTTTGCTTTCAGCTGGCAAGGTCAGCAGTATACTTTCACTGTCCTACCTCAGGGGTATATCAACTCTCCAGCCCTATGTCATAATCTTGTCTGCAGGGACCTTGATCATTTCTCCCTCCCACGAGACATCACACTGGTCCATTATATTGATGATATCATGTTGATTGGACCTAGTGAACAAGAAGTAGCAACTACTCTAGATTTACTAGTAAGGCATTTGCATGTCAGAGGATGGGAGATAAATCCAACAAAAATACAGGGGCCTTCCACCTCAGTGAAATTTCTAGGTGTCCAGTGGTATGGGGCATGTCGAGATATCCCTTCTAAGGTGAAGGATAAGTTGCTCCATCTGTCCCCTCCTATGACCAAAAAAGAGGCACAATGCCTAGTTGGTCTTTTTGGATTTTGGCAACAATATATTCCTCATTTGGGTGTGCTCTGATTCTGAGTCTCAAGAGTTACATAAATACCTGAAGTTTCTGGGAAAGATAAGAATTAACAAGTATACCTTCTGAATATATGTGACTGCTGTAAGAGCTTACAATCTAGGAATCTTTAGAAATAGCCCCAACTTGATAATCCATGCTTTTCACTTTAGTTCACTGAATTTTTTTATTATAGTTAGTCATATTATTGAGGCATGATAATATTTATCTTTTTGTTCCTGATATTTTATTCAACATACAGGTCTTAAGGTTCATTCATCTGGTTGCAGGCCTCAAATTTCAATCTTTCTGCAGCTCAGTAGTCCATTGTATGTATACACCATAGCTCCCCCTTCCATTCCTCAGTCGTTGTGTACTTAAGCCACCTCCATTCATTGAGGATCATGATCACTGCTACCAGAAACTCCAGTGTGCAAGTGTCTATTTGTTTCCACACACACAATTCCTCCAGGTATATACTGAGCAATGGGTTTTCGGGATTATATGACACACCCACTGTGCTGGTTTGAAAGGAAGTATGTCCCTTAGAAAAGCCATGTTTTAATCAAAATCCTGTTCCATAAAGGTAGAATAATCCCTATTCAATACTGTATGTTTGAAACTGTAATCAGATCATCTCCCTGGATGATGTGATTTAGTCAAGAGTGGTTGATAAACTGGATTACGTGATGACATGTCTCCACCCATTTGAGTGGGTCTTGCTTGGTTTATTGGAGTCCTATAAAAGAGGAAATATTTTGGAGAATAGGAGATTCAGAAAGAGCAGAGAAGAATGACATAGCTATGAGAAGCAGAGAGCCCACAAGCCAGTGACCTTTGGAGATGAAGAAGGAAAATGCCTCCCGGGGAGCTTCATGAAACAGGAAGCCAGGGGAGAAAGTAGCAGATGATGGCTTGCTCACCAT
>PVIY010047140.1:0-18043 GCA_004026745.1 Myrmecophaga tridactyla
ATAAAAACCATCACAAGCAAACCAAGCTGTTGGCCTCTTTAGCCAATTCCTTCCTTTAACCATCCGGTCATAGAGTATGAGGTCTGTGAATCAGCTGGCTCTCCATGGGTATTGTAGTTCGATGACCCGGGAATGGGCAAGCATAGCATGTTTATTTTAAGGAAGAGACATTTTAACAATTCTCTGGGATGGATCCATATGAAGGCAGTGTCAGGGGTCCTCTGAAAAAAAAAAAAAAAAACAGCTCACTATTTCTAAGTCCTGAAGTTCCTTGATAGAAAAGATGCCTTTATTTCTGCAGTGAAAAGTAAGTCTTAATTACAGGTATTCTTTTGAAATGTAGTAATCTGACTTAACTTCATACATTCCAGGCACTGTTTGAGGTGCAGAGATATTATGGTGAAAAAAATAGTCAAATTCCCCGCCTTCATATGGCCTATATTTAACAAGGAAAGACCAAAAATAGACATAATAGTCAAGTGGTCATAATTGTTAAAGCTTTCATAAATCAGTATAAAAGGGATCAGAAATGCAGATTTGACAGTTATTTATATTAGATGGCTTCTCTAATAAGGTGACTTTTTTTTTTTTTTTGCATGGGCAGGCACCAGGTATCAAACCCAGGTCTCCGGCATGATAGGTGAAAACTCTGCCTGCTGAGCCACTGTAGCCTGCTGTCTAATAAGGTGACTTTTGAACATAGTTCCAAAGTAAGAAAGGAGACCAGCCATGCATTTATTTCAAGTGAGAGTGTTTCACACTCATATATAGCATTTGTAAAGAACTTGAGGTAGGGACATGATGGATAAGGTCAAGAACAGCAAAGAGACCAAAGGTATAAGCAAATGAGAAAAGGGAAGTTGTAAGAGAGACAAATAAGGGGGATGTTTGGATGGAGTTTGGAATCTGAAAAACACACAGAGCTGTGAGTCATTGGAAAGGAATTTAGTTATTGCTCTGAGTGACATATGAAGCCTTTGGAGAATTTTGACTTCTGCTTTCAAAGATCACTCCAGCTGCTGTAGTAGGCATGGGGTGGAAAACAGATCAGTAAGGGTTTTATTACATTAATCCAGGCAAAATGGTGGAGGCTTAGACCAGAGAAATGATTGTGGAGGTGGTGAGAAGTCATTGAATTGTGGATTTATGTCTTGACCTGAGCAACCAGAAGGGTGGAATTATTTTTACTGATGTGGAAAAGGCCATGGGAGAAGCAGGTTTTGTAGGGGAAATCATACCTTTGGTTTGGGTCATAATAAATTTGAATGCCCTTTAGACATCCAAGTGGAGATGTCAAGTAGGCAAGTGAATATATATATATCTGGAGTTCTGGGACAAAGTCCTTACCAGAAATGCAAATTCAGAATCATATTTAAAGCCACAAGACTAGGAGGAATCACCAAGGAATTGAGAAGAGAAAAGATCCAATGACTAAGCCTTGGGCACTGCAACGTTTAGGGTCAGAGAAAAGAAAAAGAACCAGTAAAAGAGACAGAGAGGTAGCTAAAGTAAAAGAGGCTTAGAAAGATAGCAACCAAGTCAGATTAGCAAGTCAAGAAATAATATCTTCAGGAAGAAAATAAATTTCCTCTAAAATGCTGAGGATTCTGGATTATCTCAGTGAGAACATAAAAATATTATAATAATACATTCATAAATATTCAGTGTTCTGTTCCCTCTACTTCCTGCCTCCCCCTCCCAGTTTGGGTAGATAGAAATATTTTTCTCCTGGCAAAGGTTAAATGACATAGAGTTACATCACTTTTTTTTTTTTTCGCTTGGGCAGGCACCGGGAGTCTAACCCGGGTCTCAGGCATGGCAGGCGAGAACTCTGCCACTGTGCCACCATTTCCTGCCACACATCACCTTTTCTATGAGTTCAAACATGCATTAAAATGAAGGCCTAGGAAGGCAGGGATGTTTCATCTATTGTGCTCATTGATGTATTCCTAGCACCTAGAACAGTTCCTGGCACCAAATATGCAATAAATATTTGTTATTTGAAGTGAATGGAATTGATTATATTATGAAAAATATTTATGTAACTAAAATATAAATTCTGGTTATTTAATCAAAACCCCAAAGACAGAAAATTTAATTATACTTATAGAAGAAAGTATAAATTCTATAAATTTTGACAATGTAAAATTAATTGTATGATGAACTGAAGCTGTGAATTGGGGCATGAGGGGAGGAGAGGTTGAGGAAAAGTTAAGAATGTTAAATCCCTCTTCTTCTTAGAGAGAAGTCAAGAGATCCTGTGTAGAATTGGTGGATCAAGAAATAGAGACTGTATACTGTAAACCTGTAAAAGTATCCAGCAGAATAATAAAGCAAAATATATCTGGCAATTGCTGTTGAGGAGAAGCACAAATGAGTCATCTTTCCTAAGGGGGCCATCAGATATAAATTTGAAGTTGAAACATCAAATATAAATTGTTGTGAACATTGGCCTCAGAAGGATTAAAAAGAAAAATTTTGAGCTATTAGCTCTGGAGAATGACATAGAGCAAAACCTTTAATTTAAAAAAAAAAAATTACTCTCCAGTATCAACTGAACTTTTATTGCCATTTGCCCATACTTTAAAAGTGATATTTTTAATTTAAAAATAGTTTCTAGCAAAAAAGAAGACATTTTAGGACAGGAAAAAAAAAATGATCCAACAGTTTGCAATTACATGCTGTCTCCCAGCAAGGACCATCAAACATTTTGCAAACATTATCTGATGGTGAGTGTCAAAATCTACATTTGCCAGATGGAGAAATTCAGACAAGATTGAAGTGACTTGCCCATTTTCAGTACATCTGTGAACATGCCAGTGAGAAAGCCCAGGCCTCCTGGATTCTAAGTCCAAAGAGAAATTTGGATTGACTTCTCCTTAGAAAAACTACCACATATTGGTATGACGATAGTTAAGGAAGAAATCCAAACTAATAGATGGCACATTCTGTGTTTAGGGCTTGGAAAATGCCTGTATTTTTCCTTCCAATAATCTATTACCAAAATGCACATTGCCTGTCAAGAAAGAAGCCAAACTTCTTTGAATAACCTGATGGGAATATATATCATTTCAAAGAGCTGTGCCTGCAAAGATAAAACATGACAATCACTGTAACAATCATCATTGATTTTTAAATGTCTTAATACAGCTACTTTATCTCACTGTATATATGTGTATATATTCAGATTGCTGTCATTTTGTGGCAACTTAGGGAACAATCTCTGGTTAATTAGCCTGATAAGTAATTCTGATGATTCTGCCATATGCCCCCCTTATTAATTTAGTCTACAACACAAGAGGAAATGAGAAAAAAAAACAACTGACAATCTGGTATCATTTTACCTATTGCTCCCACTCTTAATGTGACTTTTTAATATTTGGGTTTTGCCTGGATTCTAGTTAGACCTCTGGAGGGAAGGAGAGTTGTCTTCATTTGCCAGGCTTCTATGACACATATCACACAATGGGTTGGTTAAAACAATGGGAATTACCTCACAGTTTCCAAGGCTAGAAGTTCAAAATCAAGACACGAAAAACCATGCTTTTACCCCAAAGTCTGTAGTGTTCTAGTGCTGGCTTGCTGTAATCCTTGGGGTTCTTTTGCATGCACCTCCGTCTCTTGTCACATATCTCTCTCCCCTTTTGTCATCCTTGCCGTTTCTGCTGATTGACGACTTCTCCCTGTGGCCTTCTCTGAATAACCATGTCGACATTTCTTCTATTTATAAAGGACTCCAGTAATATGGAGTAAGGTCCCCCCTGGTTGGGTTGGGCCACACCTTAACTAAAAATAACATCATCAAAGTTTCCTGTTTGTATGAGCTCATCACCCAGAGGAAAGCAGATTGGGATTAAGAACACATCTTCTATTAGGGAACATAATTCAACCTACCCCAGGAATCATGAAGTAACCACAGTAGATTATTCTTATTTTGCCAGTGCAGTTCCCTCCTCTTTCCATCCAACCCACAAAACCACACACACACTTTTCCGGGAACAGGTCTGCACCAGATGATACTGGCCCAAATAGTCAAACATGATTGCCCTGTAATTGAACACCGGACCCAAGCTACTGTAGATATTCCAGAGGAATTTGGAAGAGGGAATTATGAGAGTTCAGGCTCAGACTGGCCAACTTCTTGGGTAAAGGCATGATAGAGCCAGAAGCTATTGGTGGCCATATTTTTTATAGACTGAGAAACAGAAAGGAGAAAAGAACATAGATGTGCAGAGATAAATAGGGGACCGTGGATTTATCATTCTTACTATGGCACAGTTGACAATTGTCCCAATTTGCAATTTATTGCCTCTCAGCTCCAAATTCACCATTCAGTCCATGATCTGTGCTTATGGATCAAATTCTTTGAAGCATTTTTCCTTTACAGAGCGCAAGCTAAGTTTTCTCGGTAGCAGCATTGGAGAGACATCGCGGGAGGATGGGGACCTCTTGCTGAGTCCAGCAACTGTACCATCAGCCAGTCGTGTGTTGTGGGGACATCAGTGGCGCTCTGTCCCAGTCACACACTCAGAACTTGTGATCCCTTGGTGACCTCCCAGTGCCAGCGTAGCCTAAGGATCACCTTCCAATGACCTTGTCACGGATGCATCATGCTCCGGGCCTCCAACCTGCACTGACGTGCCCCTCCCTCTGCACACCCATCTGCCAGGCCAGTAGCTGCAATTTGCCTGTGCCCCACCTGTGTCCCCGAGGGTGGCTTTGTTTGCTCAATGACTACAGAGCAGCTCTGGACTGGAAAAATGACCAAATCTCTTTTTATCTATTTGGCTGCAACCCCAGCCATGGGAAAGGGTACCCCTTCTAAGTTTGTTCCTCTTTAGGTATTGTCCTTCAGCCTTAGGGTGCCATATAGAGCTCTCTTATATCTTATAATTGCTCATTTATCATCATTTAATAGTTCTTTATGTTAAACATTCCCTGTTTAAGTCACTCTGTGGTTTCTGTCTCTTGATTGGACCCAGACAGATATGAGTGAGAGGGGGCAGGGTGGCAGCTGTAAACCAGAATAGTTCTCTGCAAAGCAGAATGTGTGTTCACCTGCCCTAGGGATGGGAGGGGGGGACCTGGCTGCAGCTTACTTCTGATGTCTAGCAATCTACCTGCTCTTGGACTCCGAGATGAACCCTTTTTTCCTAAAATAAATTCTCTTTGCTTTAAGAGGGCTCAAGTATGTTTTTTTCATTGAAACCAAGAGAATTATAATTAATAAATATGCAATTTTACACTGGCAAATATAATCCAGAAAAAAAGGACAGAAGGATAAATAAGTACTATTCTAGAAGCAGAGAAAAGGAAGGAAGGAGACTGGGCTGAGGATTAGCATGAGTGCAACTGACAGTTTTTTAAGAACCTCAATCAGGCTTGATGCTTAAGTTCAAGCTTCAGGTTGTATGACTCACCCCTCTCATCTCTGACCAGGGTGGAACCCACATGAAGGGAGCTAAATGGAATACTGGCCTAGTGATTCTGATTAAAGGGAATGTGACCAAGTCAAAATGAGGCTTCAGTCCACCCTAAAACCAGACATTGGGATCTGCTCACCCACCATACCAGAGAGGAGAGTAGGGTGTGCTTAGCAGACCCAAGCTCACCCACCAGGCAGCTGTAAGGACCCGGCTGCCTCATGTACCCAACCACAAGGCAGCAGAGTAGAAGCTGTGCCCTGGCAGCACATTCAGTTGAAGGGAACACACTGGCCTGATTTTGCTCTGCAAACAGAGTAAATCCCTGCCCGTTTGGAAAGCAAGCCTAGTAAATGGCTGACTTTCACCATACAGATTTGCCATTTCTGCCTGAAGGGGAGTGAGCAACGGAGAGGAGAGAGGGGTGGTGCCTCCCTCCTCTGCACTGCCCCTTCTATGAAGACAAGGCTGAAATATTAGAGTTGATTCTCTCCTCCCTGGGCCAAGATGGAATTGAGGGAGACAAAAGGAACACTGCCTCCAATAATTACTTTCTCTTACCTATACAAATAGATTTCTTTTAGATTCTGCAGAGTATTTGATTCATTAATCACACGGATATAATCACATTTATATCTTTCAAACAAAGTGCCTTTTTTCACCATTAAAAAAGAAAAACATAGCGTTAGCCCTCAGCTATGAATGGGGTGAATCTATCCACCTTCTTCCATTCAGAAGTACAGTTGGATAAGATATGGTCTCTGCCTTTTAGAAAGTAATGTGCTTTTACCATCACTTTTTGCACTCTTGGCTCTGCACTTTTTGCACTTTTTGCACTTTTGCACTCTTGGCTCTGCCATGGAGAAGGATAATCCAGTTGGTCACCCATCAGTCAAAATAGATGATGCCACAAGAATGGGTGCCACAGCCAATCAGAACAGATGCCATAGCTAATGTCAGAGATGTGACTGGATTGATAGGGTTGTGTAATATGTTCCAGCTCACTGCCAGCTCTGGATCTGTGAGGACCCAAGTCTAAGATGGTGGGAAAGTTCTGTAGGAGAGCCGCTGGCTGCTCTGGGTGAAGTCAAATCTTCTGGTCTAAATTAATTGCATCTAATGGTACTAAAAAAAACTGGCAGGCCGTTAAAGGTTTTTGAAAACCATTTCCCCTGCAACTTACCCCTCCCATGGCCTTAATCATTTCAGGATATTGCAACATAGTTGTTCTAGCTATTTGGCCAAACCCTTCGGAGCCAATTATTTCTTCTCTAGCATCTACTCTAATATCTAATATTTACTCTTTTATCCCACATTGGAATTGCAAAGAGATCCTGGCCTTCTACCTTCAAAACATGTCCAAAATTTGACCACTTCTCTCCACTTCCACTGCTGCTTTCCTGCTCCAAGCCCCCATCATTTCTTGCCTGGATCACCACAGTAGCGACCTTGGTGGCCTCCTTTGTTCCCTTGATCCCATTCTCACCCCCAAGAGCTGGAGTGATTGTGTTAACACAGATGTCAGATGTGTCCCTCCTCTCCTGCAAGCCCTTCAATGACTTCTCATCTCGGAGTATGAGCCAAAGGACCAGCACTTCCCTACAAGGCCTGACACCATCAGACACCCACTGTCTCTTTGACTCTGTCTTCTGCTGACTCACTGTAGCAGGCTGATGGCAAAAACAGGTCCTGATTCTCTACCCCTCTCTGCAGTCACGCCTGTTGCAATGTGACTTTGAAGTTCTTCTTGTGAAGAGACGGAGCTTATCCCCCCATGCCTTGACACTAAGCCAGTCTTAGACTTGTCCTGGCCAAGAGAATGAAGCAGAATTGATGTTTTCAAGTCTCAAGAGATCTGTGTTAAATAATATGGGGAAGAATGACAGAGGTGATGGGAAAATGTTTTCATAATTTCTCTTAATTACAAAAGCTAAAACCCCTCAAATTACATTTGTTTAATCTAACTTCTCTCTTTCTCTACCACCATAAACCTCATCATCGCTGCCCTCAGCTCCAGTCTGGATTGCTGGACTTGCTTACTCTCCATTTCTTCCTGCTCCCTTGTACTCCTTTTTCTCTATTGCAGCCTGGGTGACCTTTTTAAAGGGGGAAATTGATCAAGATAAAAATCATTGGCATGGCCTAAAGTCCTGCATAACCTAGCTCTTCCCTGTCTCTTACTCGCCCTCTTCTCCTCATTCTCTTTGCTTGCCCACTAACCTTTCTGCTCCTCAATGTGACCATGATTCTTTCTTCCTGCTTCAGGACCTTTGCCCAAGCTCTTCCTTTTTCCAGGAATGCTGTTTACCACCTCTTGGCCTAGTTAACTCCTCTCTCATCCCAAGCATCATTTCCTGGCAAAACTTTCCTTGAGTCCCCAGGCACAAGTTTCTCTGCTACTCTTTGCCTTCTCTTTAAGGCACAAAACAAGCTTTAAATTCTATTTTTTGTGTAATTACTTTTTTAATGTCTGCTTTTCCACATACATTGTAAGCTCAGATAGGACCTAAAATTATTCCATGCAACATTCGTCTAAGTTTTGCCTTCAGTTCAGAGAAATCTTTCACGGTGAGGAGACTTGTAGTGTCAAACAAGAAACAACCATAAAGAAAAGGACTTTTGCATAACAGTTGAGTCTTCCAGGCAGGACTCAGCTCAGATGATATTTTTGTTTCTTTATAAAGCCAAAAAGGTCCATAAACCGCTCCTGCCCATGACTGTCACCAGTTGGTTAGCAGCGGAAGACAGCCAGAGAAAATAATTACACTGTAAATGGGTCATACCGAAGACCAGCGCCTCTTGTGGTCCTTCTTAGTCATGACATACGCAATAAAGTATCAAATTAGACAATTCGAAACAGAAGTGCACCCAGCATGAACAACAAAAACGTGTTGATTAACTCTGTGTAGTGTATTAGTCTTTTATTGCTGCAAATGAATTACCACAAACTTAGTGGATTAAAACAATGCAAATTTATTATCTTACAGTTTCCATGGGTCAGGGTTCTAAGCACAGTTTAGCTGGATCCTTTGCTCAGGGTCTCACAAAGACTGTAATCTAGGCATCAGCCATACTGCAGTTCTCATCTGAGGCTTGGGGTCCTCTTCCAAGCCCATTCTGGTCATTGGCAGAATTTGGTTCCTTGCAGTTAGAGAACAGAATTCCTTGCTTGCTTTCTAGCTGTCAGCTGAGGATGACACACAGCCCCTAGACACCACTTACATCCCTTGTTGCCTTGCCCTCATAGGCAGTTCACAATACGGATGTTTGCTTTCTTCCAGGCTAGCAGGGGCACACCTCGGTCTCCTCTGGAACCAGCCGGAGAAAAGGCTCTGCTTTAAAAGAGCTCACCCGATTAGATCAGACCCACCCAGAATAACCTCCCTTTTGCCATATTTTATAACGTAATCACAGAAACAATATCTCACTGGTTCCATTCCCACACAAGGGAATGTTACACAGATGGGAATATTGGGACCATCTTATGATGCTGCCTACCACAGATAGCTAAGACAGCTAATAAAAATGACAGTTACTGAGTGCTTTTCCAATGCTGGCACTGTGCTACGTGCTTTTCAGTGCTTAATCCTCATAGCAATTTATGTGGTAAACTCTATTACTTTCCTTGTTGTTTAGGCAAAGAAATTGAGGCTCAGAGGCCAAGTAACTTTGCCTAATTTCACACAGTCAGGAGCATAACTTAGATTTTAAACTTTGAGGTGACTCCAAAACTCAGGTTTATCCAATTTATCTCATCAAGGCAGGTTCTCCTGAATCCAATAAAATAGGAATGGTGATTAGCAGTATATTGTGAACATGAAAACTGGTTTGGGGAAACTAAGTAACATCTTCAAGTCCACCCAGTTAGTAGGTAATAGAAAATCCAATCTTCTTTTTCTCAGCCCCATGCTCTTGTCATCTCACTGAAGTGGGGGACACTTCTAAATTGCTCTTCAGCTAGAAGGAAACAGCAATGAACCCTTCCCTGGAGACAGGGAAGCTGTCTAGATCCAGGGCTTGGTCAAATTATATAACATACTTTATCAGTTCTATTTATTTTAACCTGTAGTAAGTGAAGAGCTGAACTGTTTTCTTCCCAAACTGTCTGGGCCAAGAGCACCTGAAAATCATTCCCTCAGAACTTTCCCAGTACGCAAAAAGAATCTGCCCCTCCCACAGTGGGAAAAGGTTAGTGATCACTAACTTCCCCTCCTCATGCATTTGCATCTTTGAATGAAAGGCATCCTGGGATCAAAGCAGATAACCATTTAGTGTGGAGGAAATGTTTCCCTGGGACCTACATCACTTTTTCATTACTTCTTGCCAGGAGATGAACCAGCGTTAACCCAGACTATTTAACAAATGCAATTACCCATTGCAAATGTCATCAGATTGCTCCCATCTTTTGCTTCAGCCACCAGAGACCAATTTCACTTGCAAGTTGTGTCCACCTTGTTTCTGCCATTAGTTCTCAATGTGTATGAATGTCATGTGCACAGATAACCTTTAAAAAGTCCTAGCTGTCTGCAGCACCTCATGTCTAACCTCCTCTGTCCCACAATTGTGCTTCAGGTAAGAAACTAAAATCAAGGTTACCAGGCAAGTTTCATTTCATATGAAGGTCCTGCCAGGTCATGATTTGGGTATAACTGCATTCCTCTATTGACAGTCACAGCCCCTCCCCCTGGGGCTATCACTTTCTCCAGGTTCGGGTAGTGGCACTCTTTCCTCTTGCTAGGAGTGGGTCATAGCTGCCCACCGTTACTGGCCCCTGGGGGGCTTCATCACCCTTGTTAGTTCCCTAAACCCTGTCTACACTTTAGTAAATAGTCCTTTCATAAAAATGAATCCTTTGAATGTGCCATCCATATCTGAATCCTTAATGAAGTTACTGACTTAAGCAACAATAATAAACTGGTATCAAAATCATTAGTTTGATGAGGAATTGGACATTTGTATGGTGCCTATACAACAACACACTGGTTACTTTCTAGTCACTGGGGGAAACAATGTTTCAATGGAAGAATAAGACGCTTGTTTGTCTTAATTGATGGGTCAACCCTAAAATCCCTAATGGCGGGTCAACCAGATAGTTACGTATCTTATCTATACCTCCTATGATGTAATCTAGGTAAAATTGTTTGACTTGAATCTATCATGCCTTTACATTTTACTTCCAGTTTGTGAGAAATAAGAGGGTTAGAAAAATCAGCTAAGGAAGCAGCTAGTCAAATCCCAAAGATGAGATGTTCTAAAGGATAATTGGCCAAATCCATTTAACAAGCACAGTGTCTTGTTCATGCTTGACAAAAAGGTACAAGGAATATGCATGCAATGTGCAGGTCTGAGTCAGATCCTAATTCAATAATCTGGTTAGAAAGAGCATTTGGAGATATTTCAGATAATTGAATATGGACTTGTTAGTAAATAAGATGAAAATGCATTGATATGGAAAGTTTGCATTATTAACCTAAGGAGGGGGGCAGCTTCCAAAGCAGTATATAGAATATGATCTCATTTTGGTAAAGAGATACACATATGTATGTGTATATATGTATTTGCATTGAAAGGTCTAGAAGGATATAAAATGAGGCTGTGTGATGAAGTGAACAGGCAACGAACGTAAGGCAAAGTTTGCAATCCAACCCCACTATTGCCTACACCTTTTGAATTTTAGTTTATCTTGCTTAAATGAATATTTACCAAATGACCCAGGGGGAAAAGGGCACTGTCCTCAGAGCAGCCCTTGGCATTTCATCTGAACTATTCTGTCCCCTTTCTCTCTGTGTGTACTCTTGTCCCTTCACCCCATTGCTGAAGCACAAATCTCCAACATCCTCTGGCTGCTTCTGCTCCATGGAGTGCTGCCCTGTAGAAGGCTTCTGCTGCTGACAACACAGCAAACTGCCCTCGGGGTCAGCAGGTCCCACCTGTGTACTCAGTGCTCCAAACCGGGGCTTCACAGAGGCCACAGCCATCTTCCGGGGGATTCAGCAGCTGCTGGAGGTGAACAGCTCAGGATGCGTTAATCAAAGGTTATTATTCCCAACTGCTATACTTGCTGTGTCAGGCTGGGCTGGGACAAGCTGTTTGTTGGTTGGAGATTTCCTCTCGATGCCTTGTTTCTAGACACTCATCTTCTCAATGTATCCCTCAAGCAATGCCTTACAGGAGAGGAGCAGAATTCCCTATTCCCTCTCAGCTTTAGGAACTCTGGGGCTTTGGACAAATGTATATAAAACATAGAGACTTCAGTGAAGAAATGAGAATGGGAAGGAAAACAGCAATGGGAGGGATTGCTGGATGGTGCTGGGGCATTAATTACAACTCAGTGGGGATGGAGAAGGAAACAATAATTTAGAATAAAGCTCCAGAGCTAAAGCAGACAGGATGGCTTCAATGAGAAAATCCCTGTGAGGAAATGACTCAGTGGTCTGGAAAAAGTGGACTCCAGCAGGACTGAAGCAATATGTGAAGCCCCTTCTATGGAGAGAGGGGAGCCAGCCTGGAGGGGGCCAACTGGAGAGGGGCAGGTCTTTCTCTATGGTGCACCCCAAACTCAGAAACTGCAGCATCATCGGGGGTTCCCCCCACATTTCCCTGGAATAAGGATTGGCGGGGAGCCTCAAGGTGGGAACAGCTGTTGCATCTGCTGCAGAATTGAGGTAAGCATCTCAACTCCCAGTATGGGAGTGAGGCTGAGACTTTGTGGTCAAGAAATCTGTTTAGAGAAGGTGCTGGAATGTGCTGGGGCTGTGCCTGCAATGAGGGATTACACAACAGTTGTTCCTGTGCCTGGAACATAGAACTTCCTCCCTTAAAAAAAGAAAGACAGAAAGAAAAGCCTGATAGAAGAGCTCTGGCTCTAGGTTTCCTCTCCTCATGCTGCAGACTTGGTGTGCACATCAGAGAAGCAACAGAGAGTTTGATTCCAAAATCAGGGCACAGCATCTGACAAAAGAAATGATTCATCTGATTTCCGTATTTGTGTATGTGAAATGCCTTAAAATGGTGTCAAACAAAATCATACTTAGTCATAAAGGTAGCAAAATAAATTTATTGAAAATAACCTTGCATGGAATTGGCAGTGCCCTGGAAAATGTGGGATGCATGAACATGGTCTTGAACTGAAGCGTCTCTGAGAGGAGCTGAGGAGCAAATCACGAATGTATTTGTGTCTTTTTGAAGCAGTGGTGGGGGCAGAGAGGCGAATGAGTTTTCCATCTTGGTTGAAAAGACAAGCGGAAGCCCCTCCAGTGTGTGTAAGTGGAAGGGGCATAAAAGCTGGGGCCAAGGACCTGACCTCAAGCCCTCCCTCTTCACCTTCTCCGCTTCCTTAACTGCAAAAGGTGGACAGTGCTGAGTTTGTGGAGTTACTGGAAAATTAAATGAGATAATATCCGTTAGGCACCTAGTCTGATGTCCGGCACAAACATCAGTTCCTTCCCTCCTTCACTTCATCTCAGGCAATGCATGGAAAGGAGCCCAGCCCTTGTAAAAGGCTTACTAAATGTTCATTGAAACTGCAGTCTGATCACCATGCTAGGTAGTTAGGAAGTCATGAGCCGCCACATGGGAAAAGGGGACCACCTAAGGCCACCCCCAGAGGCTGAAACCACCTTTAATGGATGGTTAAATTAAGCCAACTGCAGTCAGAACATTCCACCTTTAACAGATGGTTAAATAGTTAAATTGAACTAAGTGCCTAGAACACCCTGTTAAAGCCAAAAAATAAACTAATAAATAAACAAAACAAAGCCACAAAGGAAAATAACAACAAAGCCACAATGGGAAAAATATATATATTGTGCACAATACTACAATCAGCTGGCCCCATAAAGCCCTAAACTAAACTGTAATCAGGGCCAGTCTGGTTCTTCACCAACTGAGCCCATCCTTCTTTTGGATTTATTTCTTCTTCTCTTTACTTGCTGCTTTTAACAAATCATCCTGCTCTCCCAACTTCGAATCAAATTTACCAAGACTCCCGGCCAGGTTTTCTTCCTCTCTTTGCTCACTGCTTTTAATACCTTGCTCTCCCAACTTGAACTCAAGTTTCAGTTTTTATCTTGGCGAGTCAAGAACCAGGACTCCCAGCCAGGTAAGGGTGGTGCCAACAATGGGACCCCGAAGCAGAGTCTTGGTTATTATTTTCCGATTTACGCAAACCAAACCTACCTCACCGGCATCCTCCAACGTGAAATGGGTGACCATGTGAATCTCATTTAAAATACTTTGCTATTGAGCAGACATTTGGGGATTCAGTAGACATGGGCCCTGCCCCCTGCTCCCTCAAGTGAGGGGGTGAGGAGAAAATCTAAGGTAAGTCAATTCTGGGCTGGTTGGTGCCTCCTGCACACCAGGAAAGGACTGGGCCTTTCACTCGTTGGAAAACAGCAAGGAGAGGAAGCTATAAATGGATTGTGTGGGAAGAAAGATCTTTTATTGTTGAATGAGAAGAGAGCAAGAGCCTGGTAATTTTGGAAGAGAAAAGAACAAGGGCAGTAAAGAAGGAAAAATCTAAGCACAAATGAACTGTGGAGCCCCCAGTGCATTTTATCTGACCTGAGAAGCGGCTTTGGCAAAAAGAATGTGGGAACCTCAATTATGTTACAAATGATCACGAGGCTCAAGCAGGGTCTCCTTCAGCTACTTAAAAGGCCATTGTATAAGCCACTCACCAAGGACCTCCTGCAAGGGGAGGGGGGATGAGTTGTCATTTCCACCTAAACCCAGCTTTCATTGCAGTCACTCCTGGGTACTCTAGCTATTTTTAAAAAGGTCCCTGTCTTTTAAATTCCATCATTTGCACTACTTGCTTCAGTGACTCTGAACTTGGCTGGCCACTCCATGATTTTGCTATTGTCTGCATCCTACATTATTTAGACAGGTTAGAGTCCAGACTCAGGAAGAAGGAAAAAGCCAAAGCTCCCCACTCAATTTCCCAAGGCTAGCTGGTGGCTTGTATCATCAGAAACACATTCTCTTCCTCCAAGTCACTTTTCTAAATCTAAATTAGCTTTAAAAAAAAGTTCCAAGGCTGGGTTCTGACCACCTAATGGTTCAAATCAATAAAGCTTATACATATCTGGGCACCTATTATTTACAAGACACTATGGGGGATTCCGAGGTGAGTGATGCTTGGTTTCGACTCTTCAGGGTATAGTGTAGAACAACTCCAGCAGACCAGGTGTAGAGGTAGATAGGTATACTAGAAACATTTCAGTGTTCTTGTATTCATTCAACAAATACTGAGCACCTACTATGTGCCATGCACTGTTCAGTACTCTGGGGATGGAGCAAGCAATTGAGAATGTGGGATCTGAGGTCAGAATGAACTGAGTTGAAACCCTGTCTCAGAAATAACTGACTGTTTTCTTGCATGAGTGCCAGATTTCTCACTTTTCAAATGGGAATCATAATAGAAATAAAATGAATATTGTAATACTGTCTAATTTGCAGTTCTTGTGAAGTCATTATGTTAGGTACTCAGTAAATGTTGCTGATTGATTGTTCTATAATAGATGAACAAATATGCATGATTCTTGAATACACAAGTAGGGGAAGTAAAGAAAGTTCATTTTATTTCTTATTGGACATGACCAAATGCACAGGCATAGCAGAAGGAGAAATAAAGCTGCACATGGAAAGAGGGGGCTTTCCAGATTGGATGTGCCCAAGGCAGTGTTTCTCAAGGGTACATGAGTTTTCTAAGAGAATGCTATAATTTTTTAAAAAATTTGATGATTGTCTCATATATATATGTGTATATATAAAATATATTCTTACAAACACACATAATCTAGGTATCTGAATGTCCAATTTATAATTCTTTGTTTTCAGCCCCCCATGTTTGTGTGTGTGATCTCATTAATGCCAAATAAAACTACTTTATCAGGCTAATGAGAAAAGAAGAAAGGTAGACTTAACATATAAATGTGTTTGCATCTGCTGAAAGCTAAAAAGAACAGCAGGGTGTGTTTTATACAAAGAAAGGTTTAGAAGTAGTTTGTATAGAGAAAAACCAAGAGACCCTATGTTTACACTGGCCACAGAGCAATATGAATTCGCTGAATTCAAAAGAGCATACAGGCATACCACATCATGTCATGAATGGTGAGTTTTAGCAAATTAATTTTATGTCATCTTTAATCATGACATTAATTTTAATTTTACTGGTCTTGTGAATTTTTTTTAGTATTTTAATATATAAATGGAAAATGGATTCATGCCTGATTGTAAATTGTACATACTTAAATAACACTAGCAAAAGTAATTCAAGTCTACCATAGGGAGCCACAAGAACTTTTAAAGATAGGATATGCTCTAGCTTTAGGAGAAGGCTGCTGGAACTCTGTCTTAGGTATAGAAGAACGAAAAGCAAACTGGAATTGCAGCTTTTTCCTGATGAAAGCCTGACTCCACAGGTTCCTGGGAACTAGCAGAAGGTTCCAGAAGAAGTGAGGTCATCACAGAAGAGCTTGGGGATGGTGCAAAGAAGCATGAGCCCCTGAGAACAGATTCTCATTCCCCAACTTTCTCTCTGCATAGCTTCCAGACTCTAAGACCTCACTTTCTATTGTTTCTTTCTGTATTATTAATTTATTTAGTCAACAGGCTGCATTTACCACGTGCCAACTATTGTCCTAGACACAGGGATACAGTAGTGAAGAAGACGGATGTGGTCTCTGCCACAGAGGAGATTACAATTGTATGAACCATTTAGTTATACTTTAATTCTCAACTCTCACTTCTCTACCTTTTCCACTGACCTAAGTCTTTAAAGTGTGTTCTAGCCTGCCAAGGCTGCCAGAATGCAACACACCAGAGATGGATTGGCTTTTAATAAAAGGGGATTTATTTAGTTAAAAAGTATAGTTCTTCAGAGGAAAGGCAGCTAACTTTCATCTGAGATTCTCTCTTAAACAGGAAGGCAATAGGGTGATCTCTGCTGGCCTTCCCTCCAGGCTTCTGGGTTCCAACAGCTTTCCCCGGAGTGATTCTTCTCTGCATCTCCAAAGGTTTGGGCTGAGCTGAGAGGGCTGAGATGAGGTATGCTGAGCTGCTTGGGCTGTGCTGCATTGAGCTCTCTCTTTTAAGCTTCCCATGAATTAAATTAAACATCACTTATTGTGGAAGGCACTCCCCTTAGAGACTGCAGATGTAATCAAACATAGATGAATTTCACAAGCTCATGATTCAAATCAACTAGGGACCATCACCTGGCCAAGTTGACACCTGAACCTAACTACTACAGGGTGGTACAAACTACTAGTCCCATTTTTGTAAATAAACAATAAAGCTTCTTTTGAGTTAGCCAACCATATTTCTAGAATGGGGTGAAGACCAGGTGTATCAGAAACATTTTCTCTGATTCTAGGCCAGGCACAATGTGAAAAACAAGGACTTTGGAATTAGAAACACATGGCATCTTAAGTCAGGTCTTTAAAAGAAGAACCTGAGGCAGGATTTAGGGGCACATAGTTTATTGAGAGTATAGTCTTCAGGAAAAACCTGTAAGGGAAAAGGGAAGCAGGAAACTGAAGGGAAGAGAGTAAGGCAAGGAAGTGGTCTCAGAAAAAGTCCAGATTTGATCCATAGGGGTCTTTGAAGTATAACTCATATCACAAAAATGTCTCCACCATAAGCCAAGAGGGCCAGACTTTCTTTGGGCAAAGGGTGGGCTTAGAGGCATAAGATAACTTCCCAGCAGAGGAAGCTCTGATCAGTTCTAAGAGTAACTCCAGAGAAGGGTGCAGCCTCACCCACAGCCTCCGTGGGGTGGGTATGCCAACCCAGTAAAGAGATCAGAGTGGGACACCAAATGAATCCATTACACATGGGTCCACATGCAGAGTTTACCTTCACACATTGGTATGATTGTCCTATGGGATGATTATGAAGAGCATCTAGTGCAGTAACTGCCCCTCCCTCCCCCTTCAAGTGTTAGAGGCAGTTCTCGACAGACCAGCACAATCATAAAATCTACCTGGTTCATAAGACAGGCTAGGCAAGAAAATGAAATTCATTCACAGAAACCCAGTCATATTTGGACCTTATTCCTCCAACCCCTATCCCCAACCACAAGGAGGAATCTAACTTGCACCTGGCTTAGTCTTCACCCAGTCCTTTGACAGTTGTGATGGTCCCTAAAGAATTAATTACTTACCTGTCTAGAACTCAGCCCTTTTGATACCTCTACAGTAATGCTTCCCCAACTATATTCCATTAAATTCTAGTTTAATGGAGAATGGGGAATGAGGATTGTGGTAGGCAGAACAACATCCTTCCAAGCGTGTCCACCCTACTCACTGAAATCCTGAATGTGTTACCTTACAAGGTAAAAGGGACTTTGCAGATGTGATTAAGGTTATAGACCCTGAGATGGGGAGAGTATTCTGGATTATCCAGTTGGGCCTACTCTTTTTTTTTTTAAACTTTTTTATTAATTAAAAAACTTAACAAAAGAACATTAATATATCATTCCATTCTACATATACAATCAGTAATTCTTAATATTATCACATAGTTGCATATTCATCATTTCTTAGAACATTTGCATCGATTTAGAGAAAGAAATAAAAAGACATCAGAAAAAGAAATAAAACGATAATAGAGAA
>PVIY010047141.1:0-18042 GCA_004026745.1 Myrmecophaga tridactyla
CGCAGGCCTGCTACTTGCCGGAGAGGGACAGAGTCAGAACTGGGCAGAGGTATAGAGGCCAAGGCAGGCAGGAAGCCTGGCGGGAAGCTGAGGGTCCTTGGCAGTAGCGGGATGCTACCAAGGCGCTTTGGGGGGTGCGGGTGGGGGTGGGGAGTCCCCAAGTGGAAGGAGAGCCCACGGGGAAGTGGAGTTGGCAAGGGCAGAGCACGGCATTAAGCTGTCAAGGAGATGTGTAGGTGAGGAGCAGGGACAGAAAGGGGCTCTGGTATGTCTGTGGGATGAAGAGAAGGGCACAGTTGAAAGGAAAGATGGAAGGGGAAGCTGAGAACTGGGATCTTGGAGTATCTGGGCAGGATCCCGGCCCGGGTGGAGGGCCGTGGCCCACCTTCCCTGGCGTGGCACCTCTAGGGGAGGTCGGGAGACCAGGAGACGCTGAGGTGAGGGACATGTGGAGTCGCTATTGTACACCTCTGGGTCGTTACCATGCTGCAGCCTCTGCAAGGATGAGGAATGCGTCTCCTTCTAGGTTCCGTTCTGGGGTAGCCCAACGCCACGTGGGCTGGCGGGTAGGGGCAGGTGCAGGGGACAGAGAGAGCCTCCTGGGGCTGACAGGATTCCGGGAGTGGTCTCCTAGGCCTGTGAAAGTGGAGGCCAGAGAACAGAGCTCCACCGGGGAGCCTGCAGAAGGGGCTCCCCATGATCTGAGGTGGCCTGAGCGCTCCTGGAGGGAGGTGAACTGGACCTGAGGACGGCCAGGAGGTAGACTCTGGAAAGGAGCGAGCGTTCCAGGTGGGGAAAGGGAACGGGCAGAGGCTCAGAGAGGGTCACTCACCTGTGGGGAGTCAGGCCCGGCATGAAGCGGGGGCCAGTGAGGACGAAATCAAGTTGTGTTGAAGCCTGTACACAGCACCTGAACGTCCTGTGGCAGCGAGGGAGGCTGCAACACCAGGCTTGCTCATTGGGAATTGTTTGGGCGTGGGGAGCCCTGCAAGGTTCTTTTTTTTTCTTTATTCGATATTTTTATTGAGAAATCTTTACACACGTACAGTCTATACATAGTACACAATCAGTGGCTCACAACATCATCACATAGTTGTGTACTCATCACCATGATCATTTTTAGAACATTTGCATCACTTCAGAAAAGGAAATATAAAGAAAAAAGAAAAATCCATATATCCCTTACCCCTTTCCCCTCCTTCTCATTGATCATTAGTATTTCAATCTACCCAAAATTTTATCCTTTATTCCTCTTTTACTTATTTCTTATCCTTCTACTTTTACTCATCTGTCCATACCCTGGATAATAGGAGCATTGAACACAAGGTTTTCACAATCACATGGTCACATTGTGAAAGCTATGTAGTTATACAGTCGTATTCAAGAATCAAGGCTCCTGGAACACAGCTCAACAGTTTCAGGTACTTCCTTCGAGTCACTCCAATACACCACAAACTAAAAAGGGGTATCTATATAATACATAAGAATAACCTCCAGGATAACTTCTCGACTGTACTTGAAATCTCTCAGCCACAGAAACTTTATTTTGTCTCATTTCTCTCTTCCCCCTTTTGGTCAAGAAGGCATTCTCAGTCCTATGATACTAGGTCCTGGCTCAACCCAGGTGGCCTGTCCCACATTGCCAGGGAGATTTACACCCCTGGGAGTCATGTCGCATGTAGAGGGGAGGGCAGTGAGTTCACCTGCCACACTGACTAAGAGAGAGAGAGGCCACATCTGAGAAACAAAAGTGGTTCTCTGGGGGTGACTCTAGGCATACGTTCCATAGGGGTGAGCCCCAAGATCGAGGGCTCAGTTATTGAATTCATTGTCCCCACTGTTTAGGAGAATATTAGGAGCTCCCCAAATGGGGAAGTTGAATATTTCCTTCTTTTTTTCCCAGTCCCCCAAGGGGACTGTACAAATACTTTCTTATTCTCTGCTCAGATAACTCTGGGACATATTGGGGCATCACACTAACTTGTAATCACCAAGATGATGTCCTACCCAAAATACAAATTTTGCACCAAATAAACATCTTTCCCTTTGGTTTCACACAGATGTTCAAGTTTTAAAATATTGACGATAGCATCCTTTCACCCTGTATTTTGATTTACCTTAGTCCTATCCAGATCAGCTTCCTTTATATCTCTAGTCAAATTCTCATCACTTTTTCAACTATTAAAACAATTGCTATATGGGGTAATGCTCAGAGTCTCAGTTGTCACATAAATACCGGAAGTTTCAAGGAATGACCAGATTATAAACAAATAGGTCAGTTTCTCAGAATTTAGAAACAACAGTTATAACTCCTGAATGTATGCGACTGCTATAAGAACTTACAATCTAGCACCCTTTATAATAGGCCCCAGCCTGAAAACCCTTGACCTTGACTTCAGTTCTCTGAGTTCGTATATTATGGTCAGTCCTGGAAGGTTCTGGAGCCGTGGCAGTCCTGGTTTGTTAGGTCTGGGCTCTGCTTTCTGTGCTCTAATTATTCATTCTTTTTTGGAGTCAGGGACTGGGCTGAGGTGGCCGGGGCTAGGGGCTGGGGGCCCAGTGTACACCTTCCGCCCCGGGGTGACACCCACTCCCGTGCCCCCACTTGCTTGTTCCTTAGGAAGCTGGGCTGGAGCAAGTCCAGCTGGCCCTGAGGGCACAGTGCTCTGCCGAGGATGCGGACTCCCTGGTGGCCCAGCTGATGGATGATGTCATCGCGGACTGCAGGTAGGGGCTACCTGGCACCCCTGCGCCCTCCCCTCCTGGCTCAGCAGGGCCCTTTCCCTGGGAGGGCTTCTGTGTGGCTGTGAGCGGCGGCCAGCAGTCCAGCCTGTGCTGTGTCCGAAAGTGGTGGGGCCGGCGCGGGGAGTTGAAAAGGTGACATTTGGAGCAGGCCATAAATCTCCCGGCAGCGGCAGCAGCTGCAGGCCCAGGGCAGCCGCCCACCTGAATGGAGAGCATTGTGCTGGGATCCCCGACCTCTTATTTCCCTGATGGAGTCTCCAGGAGAAGCGTGTGCATGTGTGTGCATGTGCGCGCGCGCGCGCGCGTGTGTGTGTGTGTGTGTGTGTGTGTGAGACAGTGCCCCTCCATCCCCCGAGGCCTGGTCAGGACCACGGCTCCTTTCCAGCTTTCTGTTGACAAGGCTGACTGTCAGATTCAGGAAAAGTGGGTCCTGGGGGTGATGCAGGACCTGGGGGCTGGGGGGCTGGCAGAAGGGGGGCATCTCTTCATTGCCTGCACTGCTGGGTCATTTGGAGTGAGCCACGCATCAGCTTTGACCCTGGGTGTCCTCAATCTGGCATTAAGAATAACAACTTTATAACTATCACCTAAATAAAGTGGCCCTTAGGAGGTACTTAATAAATGGTAGCTATTATTATCATTAAGAAGAAATATCAGGAGACTTAGTTTCTAGTCCCTCTCCCCAGCCTTGCAGCTCTGGGCAACTTCACTTGTGAGGGTCTCAGTTTTCACAGCTGTTGAATGGACTTAACCATGACTAATAATAATAAACAGCTGCCCTTCTATCCTCTATAGGGTCAGGTGTGACCAGATGCAGATGTATTCTGTGCCCCACTTTTATACACATGTCCCTCCCTCCAACTGATGCAGTGCCCTTCAGTCCTATGTCCTCCATCTGGGGAGTGCATCTCTATCCAACAAGACTTTACCCCAAACAAGTGCCTGCTCCCCCCGTGGTGGGATTCCAGACTGCTATCCACCCATTCTCCAGACCTTCTGGTAGTCAGGGGGGTGCTGGGCACCAGACTCCCAGAGTATAGTGACAAGACACTGCTTCTGCCTTCCGGGGGTGACGGATGTGGACCTGAGCAAATGAAGTGCAGTGTGTTGGGGGTTAGAGCCGGGGGCTGTGGGAGCCCAGAGAAGGTGCATCTCATTCAGACAAGTCTAATTCAGGGAAGCTTCCTGAAGGTACTCCTGATGTGAGCTTTGAGGGAAGAGTAGGAGTTAGCCATCGGAGAGGGGTGTCATGAGAAGGCCTCAGCGAGGGGGCGGCCCTGGGAGGGGTGGGCAGCTGTGGGCATCTGGAGGTAACGCGACAGTACAAACTCTATGAGCACTTTCTGTGCCAAACACCTGTTCTAAGAATTTTACAAGTGTTAATAATTTAATCCTCATAAAAATCTTAAGAGATGGAAACTAGAATTATTCCCATTTTACTGATGAGGAAACTGAGGCAGAGAGAGGTTAATTAGCTCGCCCAGACTCATGCAGCTAGTGAGTGGCAGAGCCCTTTGCTGTGCTGTTCTGTAATGGATGGGATTTGATAGTGGATTGGACCCCTGGGCTCTGGCCAGTACAGCTGAGTGGACAGTGGGGCTGTTCTCTGAGGGGGTCACTGGGGGGAGGAGCAGATTGGGGGGAAGACACTGAACTGTGGCCCAGCCATGTTGAAGGGGAGGTGCCTAAGGGACATTTGTAAAGAGGCTGGCCCTGGTCTGGAGGTCAGAGGACAGAGTGGGGTTGAGGGCCAGCACGTGGCAGGCCTGTGGCCACAGGGGTGAGCTCCCCAGGCCTGCCCTGTGGTGACCTCCTAGCTGGATGCCTGGGGTATGATTAGGCTCGGGATGCTGGTTACCTGGGACGCTGCCCTCAACCCCTGTGTTGGGGGGGCCCTGGCAGATCTGAGGCTCCTGAGATGTCTAGAGTTGGGGGACCTAAGTCTTGGGCCCCCTAGTTGCCCCCTCAGGCCTCTGATCTTGGAAGGTGTGGCTGGAAACATTCCTGCCAAAGTCTGACTGCCTTGAGTCACTCTCCTGGGACCTCCAGGGGTCACTGGCCTCAGTCAGGATGTTGGGAGGGGACCTGGGCTCCTATCCCCTTCAGGGGTGCACAGATGTCTCTCCAGGGGAGGAATTCTGGACAACAGGGCTAATTCTGCCCTCCACCTGATTTCCAGGGCTCTACCAGCCCATGTCCACCCAGTGTCATGCTTCTCAGGCACTTCTCCTGGGACCCTGGGTTAGTGACTCCCTCTGATCTCCTGGTTCTCAACCTCCCCCAGAACATCTTCTCCTGGTTCCATCTCCCCAGAAGCCCAAGTCAGAAAGGGAGCCAGCTCCAACTGCAGCTCTCCTGCTGGCCAAGGCTCTCCCTCGTCCATGGCTTCTGTTCCTTCCTCTCTAGCCCCCCACTGGTCTCCAACCCCCAATTCATTCTCTATGATCTTAAAACTTGAGTTGGACGGTACCATGCCTGCTTCCACTTCAGCCCTGGGGAAAGGTTCCAGCTCTTACTGTGGCCGATGGGCCTTCTGGCCCTGCCCTGTCCCTATCCCCATCACCTGCCTCACAGAACCCAGCAATTGCACTGTCAGGCCATCCTAGCCTTCGTGCTGTCTGTGCGGTCCTCACCGCCTCACACCTGCCTTCTCCTGTCTCTGAGCCTCAGATCTATGCAAATGCTGTTCCATTGGCCAGCACGTCCTTCCTGCCCTGTCAGGGGCAGCTCTGGGCTGCTGCTTCTGGGAAGATTCCTGACTTTGGGGCTGCTGGGGTAGGGACTAGAGCCTGTCTGTCTCTCTGATCTGGGGGTTTCCTGAGAGTAGGGCTGGGTCTTTTCTCCGGACCCAGGCCCCAGCCCAGGCCCACAGGGGCTGCTCACAAGGGGTGAAGTGAAAGACCTGGGTGCGGTCATCTGTTCCCTGGACACTGTTCCCTCCAGCCCTGTCCCTCCAGCTCCCTGATCAAGGCCAAGGCCCTACCCAGACCCCTGATCTCTGAGCTGAACCCTTTCCTGGACCTACCTGCTGATTTCCATGTCAGCTAGGCTCTGCCTTGTGTGGGCGTTCAGCAGCATCCCTGTCTCCTCTTCCAGGTCTTCCTTCTTTTCCAAGACCCTGCATTGCACTTTCCCACTGTGGGAAAGGGCCTGGACTTCCTGTTAGTGGCAGTCATGGGGCCAGTTGTTCCTTGGGGAGTGGTGATGGACGTGGGGTCTCCTTGAAAATCTCCCTTTGGGGGTCTGTACGCCAGCCCCTCCAGCCCCCATCCCAAGCTGGGAGCTCAGCTCACCCTGGTGGGCTCAGCTCTCCAGGTCCCACTCCAGACCCTGCCCGCCCCCTTCTCAGGCCCACTCGGGCCTGGTCCCCAGCAGGCCCCAGCCCGGGACGGCGGCTCAGGCTTTCTGCACCCACCGCACATGCCCCTCCACCACGTTCGCGAGGGTGGGGGGAGGGGGCGCCCCCTGCAGGGCCAGAGGCGGCCCCGTGCGCGGCGCCCTCGGGGCAGTAAATATTGTATTACCACAGGGTGTGCAGTACGTGACCTGAGACAGGCCCCGGGGCTTAAGTTTCCCAAGATGGAGTTTGTGGACGGCATCCCCCACCCTAAAAATTCAATTAAAAAAAATAACAGGAAAAATGTAGTGCGGCGAGGGCCTGCCAGAGTGGTGTATCTGGCGGCGGCGGTGCCGCTGCGCTCCGGCGGTAATTGGTTCTGCATAGCTCGGGGAAATTGGCAGAAAAATAAATCAGCCGGGAGCCGGGAGTCGAGACGCTGCGGGGAGGGGAGTATGAGGTGGTGGTGGTGGTGGGGCTGCAAGTGGTGGGAGCAGGGCCGGGGGGCGGACTTGACTGATGTCCTGTTTGCGAATGGAGGGCTCTGTAGGGGGTGGGTGGGAGTGGGGACTCCCGCCCCATCCTGCATGACCCTATGTGTGCACTGACCCGGGGAGCTTGGCATGGTGGGGAGGGGGGCGAGATGTGAAGTGCTTTTTAGGGAGCCCCTGCGGGATGGAGAGTCAGAGTTCTTTGCCTCCAAAGAGGATTGAGTTTAACCTGCCCTCCTGCCCTCTTGCTTGGGGCTTAGGGCTGTATTTCTGGGACTGTTTGTACCCCCACCACTTCCCCAGAAGGGGGCTCCCCAAAGCAGAGGGCGCCAGGAGGGATGTGGGGCTGCCCCGGCCTGACGCATCTGTGTTACTGGCTGTGCGCCTCCCCACAGCGTCTGCGATGGCTTGTCAGGGGTCCATAAATTTCCTTTTTGAAGAAAGTATATGTACAACACAGAATGGATTCGTTTCAGCGGAGGAAAACTTAGTCAGGCCTTTGCTCTAGTGGGATCCAGGCGGCAAGGGAGGGAACTCCTGGGCCCCATGGGAGCTCGCGGTCATGTGGGGAGAGGATGCGCAAGGCTGGAGGTCAAGGATAAGTTCCAAAGGAGAGAGCAGGAGGCAGGAGGGCGGATGTGTTCGGGTGGGCTTCCTGGAGGAGGTGTGACTGGAGAGGGGCCGGGCAGGAGGAGGTGCAGGTGCATGGGACCCACGGGGCTCCCAGTGGGCAGGCGTGAGCGTGTGTGTCACCAGCCACCTCCCACCTGCCCGTCCCTCACAGCCGGCCCCTGGGCAATGTCCATGAGATACCGTCTGCCACCCACCTGGACCAGCACCTGCACCGGCTGCGCACCCGTCACCTGAACCAGATCACCGAGGCCGCCCTGGCCCTGAAGCTCGGCCACAGCGAGCTCCCCATCGCCCTGGAGCAGGCTGAGGACTGGCTCCTGCGTCTCCGTGCCCTGGCGGAAGAGGTATGCAGCCCTGCCAGGCGCCTTCCCTCCTCCTGCCCGCCAGCTGCCTGGAGCTCCCGAGCTGGGAGGGGCCTGGGGAATGTCTGGACAGTGGTCGAACCTGGCTCTGTGGCTGAGTGACCTTGGGTGGGTGACTTTACTCTGGGCCAGTGTCTCCATTTGCAGGAGGAGGAGAGGAACAACTGCCACAGAGGATTGCTGAGCGGATGCATGGGGGGTACTGGGTGTAAAGGGCCCAGCACAGAGTAGTTGCTCATTAAATGCACCCTCCCTGACAAATACGTGAGCGGCAGAGCTGGGGAGAGAACCCAGGGAGCCTGGAGGGCTTCCTCGGGGACCCCGCTCCTCTCTGCCAACCAGTGCCTGTCCGTGCCTGGCTTCAAACCTGCCGCTTGTGGGGGCCCTGCATTCCCTGTCCTAGATGCCTCAGAGCTCCAGGCCCAGGGAAGCTGCATTTGTAGGAACTCTGAGCTTTGTTTTACGTAAGCAGAGAATTGGCTTCAGTTTGGTTCCTTTTCGGGGTATACCCATTCCCCACTTGTACGAGCCCCCCTCCCTGTCGCAGTCTGTGAGACCACACGCACCTCCAGTTCCACGGGCAGGCGGGCTGTGTCCGAGTGAGGATGAAGTTCTGCTCGTATGTCACAGGCAGATGTGGCCACTTCCCTCTGACCAGAGCCACGGGGGAACCCCTGGGAGGAGATGGGGGCTGGTGAGGAAGGGTTCTCCCCAGGCCAGGGGTGCAGGGGTGGGCAGGGTTTGCGAGCAGGTGAAGGGAGATGAGGCCCTGGGAGCTGGGGAAGGCGGCCCCAAGTGCTGGTCCCTGGGACTCAGCCCTGGCTGCCTCCGTGGGCACGGCTGCGGGTCTGTGGTCAGTGCCTGGGGGACGCTGTGTTCCTTGCCGCGACTGACCCCTCACACTGGCCAAGTCCCGTCCGTCCTGCTGGTCAGAGACTGCCCCCCAGAATCTTGGCTCCAGCCTGACCTCTGAACTCTTACCAGAGACTATGAAATGGCGGGGGGGGGGGGGGGACTGGAAGGGGACTCGGGGGGGGGGCGCGCCTCCAACTTGAGCGAGCACGAGAATCCCCAGGATAAAACCAGGTCGCGGTGGCCACCCCCAGAGCTTCCCACCAGTAGGTCTGGGGTGGAGCCTGAGGATGTGCATTCCAAACAGATCCCTGTGTCATGGTGCAACTTCGAGAGCCACTGGCGTAGGGCTTAGGAGCACATATGTGGAGTCAGAAAAACCCAGACGGCTCCTGACCCCATAGGCCTGAATTTCCTCACCTGGCCAGTGGGGGCGCCCTTCCTGCCGCACCGGCTTGTGTTAGGGATGAGGTGGGACAGAGCGTGGGAGACGCTTCTGCAGGGCTCCAGGGGCATTGGCCGTCCTCGGTGGCCCCGGCTGGGAGCCAGCTCCTTGCTGGCACACTCGGCTCCCTGGCTTGGCGGTGGGTGGATGCTCCCAGCAGCCAGCTCCCAGGGCCGTTCTCACTGGCTGCCAGGGTCCCCAGAGCTGACCGGGGGCCCGGCCCTTTTGTTTTGGGCTAGTCCTCATTTTCAGAGGCCACTGCCACCAGGTCCAGGGAAGGGCCAGTCCCTAGGAATCCCTGTTATTAGAGAGCAAGTCTGTGGCTTGACTGCTGCTCTCGGGGGCGAGGAAGAGGGGGCAGCATCTTCACAGTGGCATCATCTCCCAGGTCAAATCAGATGGCCCAATGCCTCCCCCAGGGTGGCTCTACCCAGTGCGGCGTTGGGGGATACCTGGGAGTGGAAGCTCTGGGCGCCGGCGGGAGTTTCTCTTCCTGGAAAACGTGTGCTCAGTTGAGGGACTTTGTGGCTGGCTCTGCGTGTGAGCTGGGGGTAGCCTCAAGGTGTGTCCACAGGGGGCTCTCCGAAGATGGGGCGCCTGCTCAGCCCTTTGTGGTCAAGGGTGAGGCTGGGGTGAGGTTGGTGTGTGGGATGGGTGCTCGAGGGAGGTGGGGAGAGGTCCGAGGGCCCTTGGTTGAGGGAGGTCTGCTGACGGCATGGCTGCGGGGTGGGGGCCTGGGGGGGTGGCCGCCCCACGCTGATGGCCGCCTGTCCTCTCTGCAGCCCCAGAACAGCCTGCCCGATGTCTTCATCTGGATGCTGCAGGGAGACAAGCGGGTGGCCTACCAGAGGGTGCCGGCCCACGAGGTCCTCTTCTCCCGGCGGGGCGCCAGCTACTGTGGCAAGAACTGCGGGAAGCTGCAGACAATATTCCTGAAAGTGGGTTTTCTTCTTCAAGTCACCATCTCTGTTTTCTTAACGCAGGCCCCTTTTCCCTTCCCTCCTGATTCCCAGTCCTCTTCCCCACCTTTCCCAGAGTCCTCGGGCTCCACTCTCAGGAGGGAGGGGTCTTTGGGTAAAGCGGCTGCCCGCCTGTCTCCCAACACAAGTCTCCAGGCCCCCCGAACCTGGACTAGAAAGTGGGCAGCTAGAGCCGGAATCCCAGGTGCTGGGAGCGGGAGAAGCTGGGTCTGCGGCTCCGGGCTGTCGGGGACTGGGTGGGGTGGGGGCCGGCCCCGTGGGCCTGGCCGGCTGTGCCTGCCTCGGGCAAGCTCCCGGTAGGGAGGCACAGCACTCAGCCTCTGCGGGACCCGCCTGCACGTCCTGCCCAGCGCCTTGGGCTCTAGCATCAGCCACACTTCTGCTTGAGTTCTCCCTGCCGGAAGGCTGGTGTTTGGGGCTCAAGGACCAGGTGTGCCTACCTGCGACCCATCAGAGAGCTGGGTGCAAGTCATCCTGTCCCCCTAGTCTCACCCAGCTCCCACCTCTCCTTCCTTATCTGGTCCTTCGCCACCCATCCTTGCTTGCCCTCCGTCTTGTCTCAGAGGCGTGAACAGCCTTGGGGTGAGGTGACAGGAAGTACCTCCTCTCTGGGTTAAGGTAGAGAAGAAAGAGCCAGGGCTGCTTTGGCCAGCAGGATGCCTGGAGGCCGGAACACAGTGGGGAAACCCCTCCCCATGCTGCGGCTCAGGCCCAAGGGGAGGGTCCCGATCGAAGGGTCACGTCCTGCAGGCTGCCCTCATGACATCTCAGAGGAGGAGTGGGCCCAGGACGGAGGCCTGCCTCTCACCACTCCCCGTTCAGGCCAGATGACCGTGGCCACTCAAGGCCTCCCCAGCCTAAACAGCCTGGCCTTCCTCTCAGCCTGGCCCTTTGGGCTTCACCTGCCCCTTCCTTCATCTCTCCTCCTGTCCATACCAGGGCTAACTCCCTCCCGTCTCACATTTGCCAGGAAGGCATTTTGACTAACCATACATCAAGCCCTCTGAGTGGCTGTTGGTCACACGTTTGTACATTGGCCAGTTATTCTTTTTGCCTCCTGGGGTGGGTAGAGAGGACAGGCTTCCTCAGCATAGTATGTGCGAACAGGTTGCCAGAGCTGGTTGGGACCCTGTGTGGCCTAGGGTGGGTGGCCTAACCTCTCTGAACCGCTTGCTATTCTTCTCATCTGTACATGATGATAAGGCTGCCCCCTTCCCAGGTTTTGAGGATTAAATTAGGTAACACAGGTAATGGGTCTTGCTAGAATTAGGTGACTAGTGAGTATTAGTTTCTCCCTGCTTTTCTCCCTCTTCCCTTTGGGGAGTTCCTTAGTTCCCTCAGGAGATGAGGCTCCACAAACAGTAGCCCTGGAGGCCAATCCAAGGCCAGGGATGAGCAGATGTCTGCGTGTGGGGTCACTGGTACTTCAGAAGAGAAGCCAGCTTTGCCTGGAGGGGAAAGTGTAGAGCAGTGGGCTGGCATTTCCCACCTGTTCACCTGGAGCCTGGGTCACCTTCTCTGTGCTATCCTAACCTCCTGGAATCCTGCTTTCCTCTCGCTGAAGCCAGCTCCTAGCCTAGGAGGGCCAAAAGGAAAGGACGTCAATTTGCTGCCACATCTGTGTGGGGTTCTCCAGGGCAGGCCCTCTGGGCAGGGTGGGGGTGGGGCTGCAGAAGCACGCCTGGGGACACCTGGAGCTGGTTGAGCTCCCGGCTCTGATCTCTCAACCCTGCAGCCTTGGGGAAATGCAAACCGAAAATTTTCCCTGATTCCAAGCAAAAAAAAAAGATATAGAATTGTTTCTCGAAGTCTTCCCCACTGAGTTTATAAGCCTCACCAGTAGCTCCTGAGCAAGCTCTACAAAAATGTTGGCAGCAAACAGAGACCAAAAAAACATTGGTGTTTCTTAACTTAAACCAAAGTTGGAAAAAATGAGCACCAGCAGAGAGGGAGAGGAACCCCAAACTAGACATTTCTTTATTTGCTGTTGCTATTTTGGGTCCGGCAGGCTGGCCTCATCTAGGGGAGGGCAGGCAAGGGAGGTGGGGGCGGATGGGGGAAGTGCGGGTCAGGCATTCCTGCCATATCCCTGGGGCCCGTGGTTTGGAGGGGAAAAGGCAACTCACCAGCCCCGGGGGAGGGGACCGCTGAGGCGAACAGCCGTGAAGAGGTTTCCAGGGAGTGTGACACGTGGGAGCAGGGGCTCCTCCAGGCTTCACCGAGGATGGCCCAAAAGAAGGGCTGGGTCTGCAGTGGAAAGGAGAAAGGGGTCGCGGCCTTGGCCTGTCCTGCCCCCCTTCCTGAGCCCCCTAACTGGGCTCTGCCTTCAAGGAGCCAGGCCTTCCCATTAGCTCGTGTCCGTTACTCCTCTGAACCCATCACAACTTCCTTTTCCTCTCACTCAGCTTGCCGTCCCAGGGGACACTCCTCCAAGCTTGCGCCCACTTAAGCATCAGTTCTCAATGTGCTCCTTCCTTTTGGGGACAATGTGTTATCCTAGAAATGAGGAACTTGTGCCCCTCAGGCTATATCCAACCCTTGGTTTCAATCAAAGGGTGAAGTCATTGTGGGGGATGAGTTTTTATGTTGGGTTGTTGTGGTTTTTCCGTCTTGGCAGAGCTTCTGAAAGTTTCAGGATAAAAAGTGGTTGAAAAACAGTGAACAGTGGTTAACACGCTGATAAGGACTTGAAAGGGCAGGGATGTTAGATGATATACTAATGTCCAGCCAGAAAAAAGCAATACTGGAAGTGAAAGAGGAGGTTTTAATGTCTTCCCCTTCCAGGCCTGGAGCATTGTATTTCCTTCAGAGACAAATTCTAGAACTGGGCTGTCCAGGATGGTAGCCACACATTGCTGTTTACATTTAGATTTGTTAGAATAAAATAAAACATTAAAAAATTCCATTCCTCAGCCACACTAGCCACATTTGAAGTGTCCACTCGCCACCATACTGGGTCATGCAGCCAGAGAACAATTCTGTCATGGCAGAAAGTTCCGGTGGGCCCTGCTATTCTAGAAGAGAAGAGAATGAGGATGTGGTGGGCGAAGGGGAATGTTGGTCTAGCCACGGCCCCCACCCCTGGATGGGGACGACGCAGGCTTCTCCCGTGGTGAGGAGGGGTCATGACAGGTGGAGAGAAGGTGTCTTAATTATATGCTCCCCTTGCATGAAATTCTGGTAGGTCCCCCAGCAGGGCTCACACCTGGCAGGGGCGAGGCTGGCATGCCCAGGCCTGGAGGTCTTGCCCCGCTGGGACCACCGGAGCCTGAAGGGGGCGGTGGGTTTCTGTCCTTGTCTTGGTGCCTAGTATCCGACGGAAGGGGTGCCCGGAGCCCGGATGCCAGTGCAGATACGGGTCAAACTCTGGTTCGGGCTCTCTGTGGATGAGAAGGAGTTCAACCAGTTTGCCGAGGGGAAGCTCTCCGTCTTTGCCGAAACTGTGAGTGCCGCCTGCCCGCCCCCTGGCTCCCCCTGACGGCCACCTGCTGCCCGCTCAGCTCTCTCTCTCTCTCCCTCGCTCTCCAGTATGAGAACCAGACCAAGCTGGCCCTGGTTGGGAACTGGGGCACCACGGGCCTCACCTACCCCAAGTTTTCTGACGTCACAGGCAAGATCAAGCTACCCAAGGACAGCTTCCGCCCCTCGGCCGGCTGGGCCTGGGCTGGAGACTGGTTCGTGTGTCCCGAGAAGACGTGAGTCGTGAGCAGGGGACCAGCCCTCCAGGGACGGCTCTCACAATCGGGGAGGCCTTTATTAGAAGCCGCATTTAGAAGTCACCCCCTTCCCTCCCCTTCCCCTCTACACGTGACCCCTTCACGCACTGAGAGAGCTCACACGTCCCTGCGCGGCCCCTCTTAGTCCCTGTTGGAATAACATTGTTTTTCACCCTCTGCACTGCCGTCTCTACCCTCCTCTTCTCTGCCTTTTCCTGTCACCCACCATTTTTCATTTTTTTAAAAAACTTTGAAATGGAATTATATAAAGTCTCCAGATAAGTGCACAGCTTGATAACATTTTACAAATCTGCAACTGTCTGCTGAGCTGCAGCAACTACTTGCTGGGCTCTTGGTGTCTGACCACTGGTCCTACTTTCTCTTTCTTGGGTGATACTTTCTCTTTCTTGGGTGACATGTTATTTTGTCCGAGACTGTCCCCAGGTCACCTTGGGGCTCCTTTTTACTTTCTTCCCTTGTTCTTTACCCGCTCCTCTGCCCCCCACCCCCGATCTCTCTTGGAGGAGGGGCAAGGCTGTGGGCCAGGGGGGCCAGGCAGGTGGCCCCGCCCCAGGGGCTCCGAGGAGGCGGTGGGCAGGTGGGGGGCCATTGGGGGAGCACTGAGGGCCCGCGTCCGCAGCCTGCTCCATGATGCCGATGCCGGCCACCTGAGCTTCGTGGAGGAGGTGTTTGAGAACCAGACCCGGCTCCCTGGCGGCCAGTGGATCTACATGAGCGACAACTACACCGATGTGGTAGGAGAGGGCACGCGAGGGCAGCTGGGGGCTGTTTTCCCTGGGGTCCTGGGGCATTTTCTCCCCTGTTCCCACCTTCATAGAGGGACACGGTGGGTGCAGAGTAGGCGGGAGCTGACCCCGAGTCACAGGTCTCCAGGGTTCTTCGAGGATGGGCGCTGCTGGCCGCATCTCCTCTACCTCTCTACTATGTCTGTTTCTCTCTGCTCATGTCTGCTTGTCCTGTTTTGTGCCTAGAATGGGGAGAAGGTGCTCCCCAAGGATGACATCGAGTGCCCTCTGGGCTGGAAGTGGGAAGATGAAGAATGGTCTACGGATCTCAATCGGGCTGTAGACGAGCAAGGTGGGGGCCACCCTGCCAACTCCGGGCACCCGTTGGCGGGGTTAGCGGAGGGCCACGGCCCTGGGCCTGAGTGCTGGCCCTCAGAGGGCTACTTCGTCTGGGTGACTTCTTGAAGGCAGCCCCGACTTAAGTCAAGGTGGGGCTTACAAATTAGAGCCCGGGTCAGAGGCCGCCTGAGAGCCCGTGAGCGCCCCCCCCAGGAGACGTGGGGAATCGCGGGGCCGTGAGTGACGCCCCCCCCCCCCCCCGCCCAGGCTGGGAGTACAGCATCACCATCCCCCCGGACCGGAAGCCAAGGCACTGGGTTCCGGCCGAGAAGATGTACTACACGCACCGGCGGCGGCGCTGGGTGCGCCTGCGCAGGAGGGACCTCAGCCAGCTGGACGTGCTGAGGAGGGTGAGCGCGGGGGCCGGGCTCGGGGAGGCCGGCGGGCACGGCGGGCCACGGGCAGGCGCGCCACCGGCGGGCACACGGCCTCCCTCGGGACGCACACGGCTCATCACGGCCGCGCAGGGGGCGCGCCCAGCAGCCGCACACGCGCCTGGAGGGCGCAAAGCCGCCCCCGGAAGTGTCTGAGGCTGGGTTCCCCTCGGCAAGTGTCTGGGACAGGATTCGGGCATATGGAGGTGGTTTATTGAGGCAGTGCTCTCAGGAGAGGCGTGCAGAGGCTGTGGCCTCGGGCACAGTCACCTCTGGCTCAGGGAGGGGGTGCAGGCCCGAGCCCCACAGACTCGTCCTCACCTGGAGCCCAGGGGACTGGATTTTTGGGTTCTCCTAGCTGTCAGCCCGTGGCTGGGGGGTGCTGTGCACACACCTCCCCAGGGAGGCGGCTCCCCTCAGCCTTGGGTGGCCAGTCTCTGGAGAAGGGGTGAGCTTGTGGCCTCTGGGCTGGGGGCGCCCCCTGAGTTCATGGGCTTGGTGAGGGGTCCGGCTGGGCTCCGCCGGTGCTGACTGGAAGATGTGGGCGCAGTGTGAGGCCTTGCACCCACGGACATGGGGACACCCAGGGGGCGCAGATGGACTCACAGGGAACTTGGATGAGGTCATGCGGGCACAAACGCTTGCTCCCTAAGTCTCCCGGAGGTCCATGTTCTGCCCGGCCTCAGGACCTGTCCCCCGGGGGGTGGTCCCGGGCTCTTGCTGGGCCAGCTGCCGCCTCCCCTGGACCCTCTTCACCCACGTCCTTCCTCCCCTAGCAATGTTTGCGTTTTGGCCCAAGGCCCCAGGAGTCCCTCGGTGTGACCGCGGCCCTTGCCTCTGTCTCTGGGCACAGGGAACCTCAAGGGTCACGCTGTTGGATCCCAGGAGCAGCAAGGCTTCTGGGCAGTGGGCTGCTCCTGGTGTTCTGGGACAGACAGACCCAACTCTCTCTCTGAAGGGGTGCCCAGTGTGTGCTTCAAGGGACCCCTCATTGTGAGCATCTCTCCTGGGTGAGGGGTGCACCCGGCTCCTAGGCTGGCCCTTGCCACTGTGCTCCTGGCCCAGATCCCTGGCGGGGTCTGAGGACCGTCCCAGATCACTCCATCCCCAGAGCTGGGTAGGGAGTGGCTTCCAGGGCTCCCTCCAGGCCCTGGAGAGGGGCCACCCACCCTCTGCACTTTGCCCCTGGGCTCTCCTACTGTGACCAGAGCCTCCCCAAGGGCAGGTTGGGTCTACACAGAGGAGGCAGTTTCCCATCAAACCAGACCCAGCTCTGGGGCTTCTCAGCCCTGGGGAGGGCAGGCAGAGGGGTCCCTTCACACCTAACCCACCTAAACTTTGCCTCCTGGGGAGAAATAACCTGGGGATCTTAATTCGCCTCTGACTGGCAGATCCATATCCAATTTTATAAGCCCAGATGTGCAGGAGAAAAAGGAAATGACAAGAAAAATTTGCATTCATGAAATCCACCCATAATTCAAATAAACAGAGAAATAAAAAACCCAGTGTTTTCACCAGTGTTTCAGTCTACCTTCCCCAGGGCCCCAGGGAACCTCCTCTCCCCATCAGATTTTCTGACCTGCATCCCTCACCACAGCAGAAGCTGCTGGAAGCCCCCCTCTCCAGGCGACCCTCTTGGATTTTCCCACCTGGAGGGTAGTGGGTGTGGCAGCATGATGGAGAGGGCAGGAAGAGCACAGCTGGAGTTCTGAGTGTGCCCTGCTCTCCCCCTGAAGCACCGGCAGGCTGAGGCGGAGGGTGAAGGTTGGGAGTACGCCTCGCTCTTTGGCTGGAAGTTCCACCTTGAATACCGCAAGACGGATGCCTTTCGCCGCCGCCGCTGGCGCCGCCGCATGGAACCGCTGGAGAAGACAGGGCCCGCGGCAGTGTTTGCCCTTGAGGGGGCCCTGGTACGTGGGGCTGTGCCTGCCCTGGGCAGGGTGGGCGTATCGCCTGGTCTCCCAGGGCTGTTTGGGGCTGATGAGGGGGAGGTGCAGGGCCCCCCAGGAGCATTGGCCGGTTATCTTGGCTGCAGCTCCTCTGGGATTGTCTGGAGGAGGGGGTGTGAGTGGACAGTTGTCCGGGTGTCCTTTTTCAAGTCAGGCAGCAACTAGGGTGGCCCTGGAAGACCTGGTGCTCAAGTCGGGAGCGGACGGGGTGGGGGCCTTCTGAGCCATGACTGGTGCGGTGGGTCCTTCTGGAGGAGCTGCTGGGTAGGGAGGCTTCATCCTGGCCCGTGGGAGTTGCCAGAGAGGTCTAGTGGCCCCTGAATGTCCTTGATTGGACGTGCTTCCTTCTGGGACAGAGACCATCTCGTGGGCATCCTTGGGAATTTGGGGGGATCCTGGCTCCTCACCGTGGTGTGCGCTCCTGGGCCAGTGGAACTGGGGCAGGCTCAGGGTCATCCAGACTCTGGGTAATGGACTCCCCGAAAGAGATGGTTGATTAAGCCCTGCTGGACCCTCTCCATGAGGACATGCAGGGTCAGGGTGCAGACTGTTCCCCAGCGCTGCTGGCCCGGGGGCTCCTGGAGGGGAGAGTGAGATATTCTGAAGGAGGCACCCTCCTTTCATCCCACTGACACCCGGTCAGGGCTGTGCACACTTCTGGCGGGGCTTTGGGCTGTGACCCTGGGGCAGGTCCCCCCCAGATGCATTTCTGAGGGAGAGTCTGAGGGAGTCCATGTGCAGCCAGCCTCTGTGTGTGTGTGTCTGTGTATGCGTGTGCATGTGTGTTTGGTTAGGGAGTGGGGCCCTGCCTCTTAGCCCTGGGTAGCCCTGGGCACACATCTGTGGGAGAGGACAGCTGGGCAAGCCCAGTATCCGATGGGTGAGAATGGGGAAGGGAGTTCAGGCCACCTGTGGCCCAAGAGGGAGTGGGCAGGGGATGGAATGTTCTATCAGCCTCCAGGACCAGTGGTGACAAGATGGGAGCAGGGACTCTCTGGAGGCCAGAGGGTGTC